>JAUZNK010004760.1:0-26369 GCA_035046665.1 Euphysa ruthae | reverse complement strand
AGAGTATTAAGTATTATTAATCAGCATTGGTATTTAAGACTAGTTTATTTTCCATGAAATAAACTTACATATTACGTTATCACCCATATATCTTTTTCTTTTGAAATTTCTTAAATTAAATAAAATGGTAGTCAAGTTGTTAAGAGCTAATATTAGGTCAAACCTAAAACTAATTTAAGACATATTTTGTCTTAAATGAAGCCATACATATATAAGGAATATTGGGGTTAAATACCACCCTTTCCTACATTATAAATAAAATTTTATAGGTCTTTTAGACAAGGAAAAACAGTTATGGTTAGCCACAGCTGGAGAAGAACACAATACTTATGCAGTTGATATATATTAACACCAATCTAGTTACTTAAAATTTGCAGTTAATTCAACTTCAACAATGATTAAAGAATATAGGAAAAATATATTTTTTGCTGAAAATATTTCGAAGGAGTTTTTAGCGAAGGTTAAGAATCAAATATTTTATTAAAAATCAGCATTACTGTTAAGCAATTTATTAATTGATTTTAGAAACTATGTGTATAGAACAGGGTATAGAATCAGTTGTCTGAAACACTTGTGAATTAAGCAATTTATTAATTGATTTGGAAACTATGTTTATAGAACAGAGTATAGAATCAGTTGTTTGAAAACTTGTGAATTGAAACGTAAACGTTTTATCGCCAAAATGCTAACATTTTGGCGATAAAATTGGACATTTTCCAGTTAGTTGTTACATTATTGTTTATAACTGCGAAATTAATCCATGTGAATATTCTGTAACAACTTTACAATAGGTTCTGGTTTAAATGATATTGACCCTAATGCAAGCATTTGGGACAAAAGTATGGCGGAATATCATAGAAAAAACCGCCATTTCTAAGGTATGGCTTTACCACCTTGAAGACTTACAGGAACTTTTGAACAATAATGGTCCCATACGTGATATTTGCGATGCTATCTGTGTAACTATTACCACTCATGAGTTGAACAAAAAAGTATACACTGTTACTCCATCACACCCGTGTGCAACAAAAGTTTGTTCTTTAACATCAGATTGGGAAACACTAAAAACAAAAAAAAAAATCTATTAAGAATTTGGTAGCTGGCATGGACATTCACAGACTAATTTTACAATGTTCTAACCACTTTTAGTAGGTCAAACAGCTATAAGCAAAATTAAGTTAAGTTTTAACGCACAAAGGTAATATTTATATTTTTTTAAATTTATTAGTCTTTTCACAGCTGTACCGTGCAATATTACCGAACTATCGAAATCTACAAAATTCAGATGTTTCTTTATTTTGTCCATTTTAACCGTGGAAGTTTTTTTGAGATATATAACCTTTTTAACATGTCTAACAGAATTTTGAATTTCAAGGTGAAGACTCGATCGAATTCCAATCCATGTCTGATAATATTTCGTTGCATTTTTCATCGTTTTGTTAATTATTGGTTTTTATTGTTTTCCTTTTTAAAGAACATGTTACATACAGTATAGTACGCAGTGTATAGTTGTAGTTTTACTGGTTTTCTGAAGTTTCTTACCTGAGTCAGAGATCTCAGCCTACCTAATAAGTTTCTTAAGAATTTCTAAATTTTTTGCAAATCCGAGCCTAAGTTTTGTTATAGACAGGTTTCTTATAAAAAAAATCTGTATTTTGGGAAATCCATTTAAATATATAAACAAAAAATTTTTTACCATTCAGTAGAAAAATTTTTTCTACTAAATGGTAAACATTTTTCAATAAAAAAAAATTTTTTTTGATGGGATCGTCAATTTATATAGATTTTTTTACCCTACTTACTAAATCGTTATTTCCAATCTCTATATATATGATAAATATATGTCTTCATTTTTGACAACTGCATTTGATTAAAAAAAAATTCTTGAAATGTGCTTTTCCTTGGAAAGTTTCATGATCTTGAAAACATATATTTCATTAATTGATAAAAATCTGCAAAAAAAAGCTTTTGTTGGAAATTTTTCCTTGAATTTAATTATAAATATTAAATGCTTGTTTGTAATTTATTTTATTAAAACTTTTATCCTGTTTGACAATTGCTTAAATAATTGTTAATTTTATTTACTTCCTTTTTGAAGATTGTATGGTTTTTAACATGATGTGGAAATTATTTATTATATGGAGCATTTATTGTCTGTAAAATTTATTACTATATATATTTATTTATATTTGGGTGAAAATTTTATTCCTGTATTAGTAGAATAAAACTTTTAAACCTGTTTTTAAAAAAGTGAATCTGTTTATATTGTAAAAACATCAGCTTTTAAATAATTGAAACAAAACAAAAAAAAAAGATTTATGTTTGGCAAATTTAATTTAAATGATATTGAAACTAACTAAAAATTGAAACTAACTATATGGTTGTTTTCATCTAAGATGATAGCAAAATAAATAATTTAATTAAAAATTAATTTGAGCTTTTGTTTGTTATTTTTCCTCTTTTTTACAAATTTAAGTCAAAAATCGTAGCTTCAAGTTTTGAAACAATGAAATATATTACCTCTTTCAAAAAATAAAATTTCTTTAGCTGAAATAACGATAAATTAAAACGATGTAACAGCCCATTTTTCTATATAAACTAATGTGAAAAAACCAAGGGGAAAGCAAGGCGCGTTTTAACATTAATTCATATTATTATTATTTTTCTATTTATTATTATTATTTTATTATTTCCTTACTATTAAGTTCATGTGATTCACTGACTTTGGTACAAATTCCTGATCAAATAAGAAAGAAACACGATGTTAGTTATTAATAAGAAATTTCGATTTCTTCTAGAAGTCAAATAATTTTTCATTTTTTAACTAATGGAATAAAACCTTGTCATCAGAGAATTTTTGAGTTATAAAAAGCCTTAAAGTTTTAATAAGATAACAAAAATGATATTAATTTTTGTCGTTAGTGAAATAGTATTACCTATGTAATTAATATTCAAAAAAGTAAATAAATGATCCTTAAATCCTTAAGGTAGGAAAAAAATGATGCTATGGATAAAAGGCAGCAAAAACAGATTTTGGAACAACCACAAGCTCATTTTCTGCAGCCCAATTTTTTTATGATGATGGCTGACAAAAAAAATTTTTTTTAAGGAACTTATCGTGCAGAAATAAAAAGTTTGAATTTGTTTCTTTGTATCACAAATTTTTTTCTAAAAATTTCAATTAAAAAAATGGCACCTGTTTTTCTTGTTTTCTTGATTTTTATTTATTGCAGGATAATTATTTTGTTTTACATAGATAAAATTTTTTTAGAATAATAAGTGAAATGAAAATTTCACCTCTGCATGTAGATGAATGTAACAATGATTCCTGTTATTTTTCTTCCAACATTTATGAGCAGTTTCCAGATAATACTAGAAAAGATTCTGTATATTTTGAACTTGATCATAATAATGGAGAAATAGGTGTGTGTTTTCAGCCAGGTAGTCATGTCTACAGACACCCTCCAAAAATTAGGAAAATTATGGAAATCACTCTAGATTTTCAGATTTATTAGTATTTAATATTAAACTATCTTTTTTTTCTAATGTAGCATCAGCAGAATTTATCCTTGTGTCCTGGGTCCGACATTCACCAGTATTTCTTTCTCGGAGCCCTGAAATTCTTTACAATTCTTGAGTAGGTCTTTGGTTGCTGTGGATAGTAATATTTTCATTTGAAGAAAACATGATTTCTTTACGTAATAATTATGTTGAGAAGTGTTATTTCGAGTTTCGTTTTGGCACATTCCTGTAGCATGAAAAATTTTTATTTAGTGTCTGGTCGATTAGGGTGTGATTGTTGGCCTTAATTAGGTTGTAAGAAGGGCCACCCAGCTGTAAAAACTTTGCTCAACACCTCATTAATTGTGAGACCTGTATATCTGCCATGTATGTAAACATGCTGAGAACAAGTCTCAATTTAAATGCTGATTTACCTTGAATATTTGCTGTTAAATTAAGTATTGATAACTTTAATGGTGATGAGCACGGAAATTAGAGACTGGAAATGTTTACCCAAATATAAATTTATTGTATGTTTTCTCTGTATAACAGAGAAATTAGAGACTGGAAATGTTTACCCAAATATAAATTTATTGTATGTTTTCTCTGTATAACTTTAATAAGCATATAAAATGCAAATAGCATATACAATCATTTTGATGGACTTGTTTCCATTTTATTTTATTTTTTGTTTAACAGTGAAGAAAGCTAATACATAATTCCAAAAATTTTCTCAATATTTGGTATAGGCTGTTGCGTATGGGTAATGCGTATGGGCATTCTAGAAAATCGTCACCGTTAAAAGTGAGAAGTTATCCCAATGCATAAAACAGTTATGGCAGACCAATCAGTTAATCTCTTTTTTCAAAAAATATTGAAGTTCAAATTTTTTTTCAGAGCTTCACAATCTTGATTAAATTCTCCACTTGAATAAATGCTTCTCGTAATGTTTTAAATAACTTTCATTCAAGCGAATGTGATTATTGTTTCCTATCAATCTTGCTTTTCATTTATCAATTGTTACTTTTACCTGAGACAAAGAAATGGTAAAATTCAATAATTTCTTTGGGATAGCTAAGGCTTTCAAGGAGAAAACTGTACAAGTGCATAGCATGACATTAATAAATGTTATTAATAGATTTCAGTTAGTTTTTTTAATTACTTAACTGGTTCAAAAAATTATTTTTTCATTTGTTAAATAAAGTGAAAATTAAACTAACTTTTTTGATGTTGAACTGCGAAATCTTAAAAGATGGAAAAAAATTGGGATGATAACATTTTAGGAAACTTAATAATTGTGGTAATCATATTTCTAATCCTTCATGAACAATTAAATTTATTTTGTTAAAATCGAAAATCGAAAATTTTTATGTCCTAAAGAATATATTTTATGAAATTATTGTAGGAATTTATATGTTAGACCATCTCTAGATAAATATTTTTATATGTTTGACTATCTCTAGATATATCTTTTTATAGCAGAGGACAGTTTTGTAGATTCCGATGCTGATGAAAATTGGGGAGATGAGGTGAGTTAATATTTAGATATGAAAATTTTACTTATCTGTCTGTTATTTCATTTCTTTTAGAATACTTGAAAATTAAATTTTCAGAAATAATCTTGTTCCTGATTTCATCCAAGATGTAATGGAAAAGATTTTTGATTAAGACCATACTAAAAACATATTTTATTCTCTGTAGCGCCTGGTATAAAGAAAATTTGATCCAGCCACCTGGTAAAAAACTTTTGCCTCCTCAGTTTAAGTTATTTCAATAAACATTCCAAGTGTTCCAATACACATTTGTAATTCAGGACAAATATCTATCGTAAACTAAAAAAAATTTTGTGAGGATGAAAAAACTCACATATAGTTCACTAGGTAGGCTTAGTTTAATCTTCTAATTACTGCAGTAGAAAAAAAGTAATTATAATTTATTATACTTGTTGTTTACACGTAAATCTTAGTATAAAACTGAAAAAATCTTATTTGACCTGTATCTGCAAGAAAATTTGGTGTCTAGAACCAAATATTAGCCCAAAGCTATATGATTTGGACCAAGAATTAAGATTTGTTACTTCTGATTGCTATAAATTTTTTACAAACTGTGAATGTTAGAAAATAAAAACCTTCGTCATTTGGACCTTTGCAGGCACCTTTGCTACTGTTCCTCTTAAATGAAGTAACCAAGCCTGATAATATAAGTTTTTTTTTTAAAAAGCAAACAATGTGCTGGAAAGATTTTATAATGATTCACTTGGTTATTATCTACTATGATATCTATCCTTTTTTTAATTTCTGCAATAGTTCACTTACACAGACGATGAAGAAGAAAATGTTGAGCATGAACCAGGTATTTATTTTGCATTTAAAATTTATCTTGATAATCAAAAACCCTGGATTAAAATTTTCCACTCTAGTTTGATTATTTATTTTGTTAAAAAGTAAAAAATTATTATATTTTTCCTGATAGAAATAATGCAGTTAACATGAACAAGAGGAATTATCTCATATTGACGTAGTTTTATTTTTATTTTTAGTCCTTGGTCTGCATTTTAAAGCATTGCCTGTAAGTATCTTATGATTGTGAGTGATATGAGTTCAGCTTTCATTATGTTTTCAGTCTGTTTAATCAACCAGTCTGTATAATTGACTACAATCATGGCCATATTATATGAGACTTTTATCAAATTTTAGCACAAATTCACATTTCGTGCATGTTGTGAAAGTGATTTACTTGACCAAAATCGCAAATATGATAACAAACCCAAATGAATATGAACTTGTCAAAATTTTTTAATTTATAAGTTCTAAATGTATAAGTCTATTAACCAAAAGTTAAATCTAAAAATGAATATACCAAGGACGGTGTATCCATATTTTTAACTGCTTGTTGTGTTTTTTTCAATTAAGGTGTCTTAATGGCGTACAAGTCTCAATATTTTGACCATGGTTATAATTTGCATTAATTTTTGGAATGTAATATTTAATACTATTAATTTTTGGAATGTAATAATTATTACTATTAATTTTTTGAATGTAATAATTATTGCTATTAATTTGTGGAATGTAATAATTATTACTATTAATTTTTGGAAAAAAAGCAATAACTATAAATGAAATAAAATAACTAAGAATTGCTTATTGCCAAAACAAATTAAATTTTTATTTCAAGTTTGGTCTGTGTGAGTAAAGGCTTAGAGTTCAATTTAATGATCGCTTTTTAGTATAATTCAAGAGTCAACATCATCTTATATTTGTTCCAAATCTTGCTGTAATAAAAACTCAAAAGATTGTGTTGTTTATTTAAATTGTTTCCAGAAGGGTCACTTCTCCAAAAAAATACCTTAAATTTTAATACTTACATGTGTAGCCAAAGTTATAAAACTTCTTTAGCAATTAGTACCGCCCCAATAATAATTTTCAAAGATTTCCTTTTAAAATCTCAACCCCTTATATATAAATATATGAAAATGAGGAAATAAGTTCTCTTCCTTATTTGACTGTTTTAAGGGTGATTAAGAATTTTTGAGAGATTTGCCCAGAAAAAGGTGGTTCCTTTAAAAAATTTTCGAATAGTTTTTATAGCAACATCATCTAGTCAATAAAAAATTACCTTTTTTTTTCCCGTGTATTATGAGCAAACTTAAAAGTTAGTGGTGAGACAATTTAACAGATTATTTCTATTATGCATGAAAAGGCTTTCTATTTTATATATTTTCCTTGGATTCTGTGGTATTACTTTAACAGGCATTAATATTGTTGTTAGTTCTTTTTATATAACAAGATTATGATTGGACATGTTTTATGTATTTACAAAGAAATCAAACATTTGATTAGGTTTCACTTTCAAAATCATTATTACTTCATAAGTAATATTAGATAGTTCAAAAAATATAATCTGATATTTATTATGAGCTTAAAAACTCATATTATATAAAAATGTAAACTGTTTTCACTGTCTAATGACAATATATATTTTTTCAGTTGTAAATATGGCTGATTTAGATTCTAGTGTATCTATAAAAATTTCTATTGTCTGAAAGCAAAAGTTGACCGTGTATAATCTTATTATTTTGATAATGTTATTCTTTACTTTATTTTTATTCAAATGAATCTTTATCAAATTTTTTCTATTTACTTTGTATTGATTTTTTTAATACTTTTTTATACAGCCTGAGCCTCCAGAAGAAGTGAGTGGAATTGATATAAATGATACTTATATACCAGAAAAAATTAGTAAGCTTATAGTTTTTAGATTGTATATCATTTGTTGCAAAATCAAACATCCTAGTACAATATAAAGCTGGAGCATAGCTGGCAATTAATAATAATCTGTATTATATAAATGTTTAATTGTTTAAACATTTTAACTGAAAGTTTTAACAGGCTAGCAATCAATTCAAGCTTTTCAAATATAAAACAATGTGTTTTCAAGACAGGATTCAAGTTGATATAAAAACTTGTTGTTTTTCGTCATCATCATCGTGATCATCTGATGACCATCTGATGTAAATTTTTGTTTGGGGGACCTAGGTTTGAAAACCTAAAAGATTTGATTTATATGCCGAAAATGACGAAAATCATAATTTTCTCGAAATCTATTATTTGGTTCATGTCAGAAGATATTATTTTTAATATATATTATATATTTATATAAAAATGTCTGATATTATATAAAAATGAAATAATTAAAGAAATTTAAAAAACTAAAAGTTGAAAAGAATGAAAAGAGAAAACCTTGGCAGAAAGAAATAAGCTTAATCTTTAAATCAATTGAAATTATTTTCAAAATGTGATTTTATGATTGAAAAAATACAAAGGGATTAAATAAATCTAATTTGGTGTTGTATATTTTGAATTAAATATTTATTTATCATTATTTTCTTTTTTTTTTTTTATTGAAAGTTATTCTTTTTAATTGGACTCCCAGCAAAGCCAACATGTTCCTCTGTCAGTCCGTAATGCGTTTTCTCAGTAAAGTATTTTTTCTGAAATTTTGCACTGAAGTGTAAGATGAATTAGAAAAGTGGCATTTTTAGATTTTTGAAAACATTTTTATTTTTCGGTATTGGATCCAATACTTTCATTTTAGGCCTAAAGTCATCATTTTTGAAAATATGTCATTAATTTTTTTAAATTTAGAATAACGATAAAAAACTGAAGGGAATCTTTCAACCAGGTGGTCTGTGGAACGTTCTCATTTGAAAGAGTGGACCGAATTTATAACTCAAAAATAAATAGAATAAGTTTTTTGACTTTTCTACAAAAGTTACGCTCTAATTATGCTAAAATTTGGGGTTATATTAGGAAATATTTTATATGCTAAATTAGGCTCGTTGACCATTTTGAAAATGCTATTAACCTAAAACATTTTTTTAAATTTCTTCTTTTATGAAAATGGGTGTTATTATTATTAAAGGGCAAAATTGCATAAATTTGATATTCTATTTTAATGCGTCTGATATGAATTTTATAACAGCTGTCAATAGACTTAAAGACCTCCGTAATAAAAAAACGATAGCCAATCATAATATATTATTTAGATATACTAACTAGCAATTTTGCATTCTTATTAAGCTGATCAAAAAAAGTTTTTGGTTTTGCATCTATGGAATGGAATATATTTATTTGCGAACTTTTTACATATTCTTGAGTTCTAGTTATCGAGGTATACATGGCAGAATATACTTTTTGTTCCAGCCAACTGGTCTCTTTTAAAATCTATTATATCAAATTTTAAATTTGTTGAAATTTTTTATAATGTTGAATAATTTAACCTGAAATTTTCTGTGGTTGTACAGGGTTAATATTTATTGGTCCAAATTTCACTCTTGTATTAAAATACAAATTTAAAAGTGACCGATTTATATAAATCAAGGTTACGACAAAAAAAAAAACTTACAGTTATTATTTTTTAGTGCATCGTTCGACTGAAGACTACAAAAACCCTGCAACACAAAAAATTGAGAAAGCACCACAATTACAGAAAAATCAACCCTCTAAATTGCCTTATACTTCACACCTTCCTCTTGAATCAAAGACTTTTGGAAAGATTTTCAATAAACCTTTTCTAAAACGAAACGTTCCTAACAATGATACTCTAGTTAATCCATTGGCTAATAAAAACCAGGTTGATGATGGAGATTATCAGGTGTCACCTCATCACATAAGTGAAGAAGAAAATTATGAAATTAATAATGAAGATGATCATAAACCACTAACTGGACACGCTTTCTTTAAACGTTTAAATACTTTGAAATTAAATAATACCAAACCAATAAAAAGCAAAGCAGATAATGAAAATAACACTCGAAAAACAAGTCTGTCGGATTGTAAAATTATGGATACCTCTTCTCTTACTGACAATAAATCAGGGATATTTGCTTGTAAACCAAAAAGTCATTCTTTTGATGAAAATTTTAATAGAACTTTTGAAAGGCAGCGTTTTTGCTCTTTACCTGCAGAACCAGAAGAAAATTATGAATTATGTGATCAAGAAAACGATCTTAATAATTCTAAGCGTACTAATGATACAATAATGGAAGAAAACTATGAAGTTTGCAATGAAAATGGTATGTTTAACAACTCTTCCAATGACCAAAATGACTTAACTGTCAACATAGAGGAAGAAAATTATGAGATTTGTGAAACTCCTAAATCTGAAAAACATAACTTTCAAAATGAAAACAACTCTATAAAACCAAAGGGTAATTTACAACCACCTAGAAGAACAGAATTATCACAAAATTCAAGAGTAGCTTCAAGTAAGATTGACATACCACAACATCTCAACAGCTCTAAACCTTCTTCTGTACTAAAAAAAATGAACTTTCTTAATTCTATACCTATACTTCAGAAACAATGTCCTCAATTATTAAACTCTAAGCAGTTACCAAATTTACGACCGCCTATTCCCATTCCAACCAACTCTAGTTCTCATCCACAAGTATCTTTACCTCATACAAATAGCACCAGTTCAAAAATAAAGGTTGAACAAGAGAAATCAAAATTGAACTCCATTGTTGTTTCTCAAAGTATCAATTCTCTAATTGAAGATGACACTTATAATTATATACCAACAGAAACTATTCCTCTCTTTCCACCATCGACACACACTAAACCAAATATATCTTTACCACCTTCAGATTTTTATGAGCCACCCGACCATACCAGTCAGATGAAAAGTAAGTCATTCTTTAATTTAAACTCTGTCTTACCGTCATAGTTAAAAAAAGAAGAAATATCAGTAGCGTTTGACAGCATGTTTGCTTTCAGGTACCTGACAAAAAACCTTGAGGAAAAAAATCCTAAAAATTACCAAACGTAGAATAGTCTCAAAATAAAATTTTTTACATTTATTTGAAGATCTTAATATAAATAAATATCAAGGATTTTTTAAAAAACTCTATATTTAGATTAACGTTTGTTTGTTAGGGGTGTTTATTTGCGATAAATGTTTATTTAATAGCGATATATATATTTTTATATATTTTTTTTTTCGATTATATAATTTTTTTTTTTTTTTTTTTTTTTTAAATTTTATTTTTTGACCACATATGCAACTCATGGAAACTTTCTCTTTTATGTATTTTTTGCTTTGTTCTGGATACTTACACTAACATATCAATTTTTTGTACTGACTGAAACTAAACTACATCATGTTTTTTTAAACAAAACTGTTATATAATTGTTTTTTGCCTAGATCAGTTTCTCTTTACTTTTTTTTGGCCTCCCCATAAAGCTGAAAGTCGTATAAAGTTGAAAATTGTCGTTTGTCCATAATTCGTTTTTTAGCAAGCACATGAGTGCTTTAAAATTGGAAGTTAAATAACCATTTTTTGATCCATTTAACCACTGCCAAAATCAGGTTTCTTTTCTCTTCTTTATTTATGCTAAAATGCTGTATAAAGTTAAAGGACTGTAGAAATCAGGTTTCTTCCTTAAAAGTTATTCTCTGTTTATACCGAAACTTTGTGTAAAGTTAGAGAGCTATAGAAAGCGTTATCTTTTGACTCAAATAGCCACCTCTCGTTTTTTCAGTTAGGCCAAAATATTTTATGAGTTAATCAATGATTCAAAGGTCTTACTTATGACTGAAAGGAAACTGATAGGAAGGTAACTACGGGGATCAGATTGCTTTATAGAGTTTGTTAATACTGAGACAATAGATGCCAATTTCCTGCAGAATTTGGAGGGAGTTATGGAGCCCACTTTTGTAGTACTGGAATTTCATTAAGGGCAGTAGTTTTAGAAGGATCAAGAGTAGTGATAACATTTGCAACCATTTTGGTTGTTATGTTGAAATGAATCAAGTTAATGTCTGTCCTAGGTGGAAGGTGAAAATCTTAGCAAAACGTTCTGTCTTATTTCTAGTAGAAGTAACATACTCAAGTCCATTGAAGAGTGAAGGGTTCAAAGACATACCTTTATTTGAAAAACTCCTATAGATGCGCCAGAACTCTAGAGAGCCAATAGATTGAGTGACCAGACATTCACGGATCTGGTTTTGATAAGAGCGTTTAGCAATCATTATGGCTCTAGGAAAATGACGTCTGTTCTCAACATAAAAAGTGCGCTGAAGAAGACAAAAATAATATTTGCGATGAGCAGTTGCTAAAGAAAATGATGTGCAAAAGTGTGGTTTCACTTGTTACCTTTGACAGAGAATATTGATGCCAACATAAAGCCAAGAAAAAATTTTCTTGGTACATTTCTCTGTATCAAGATTGAAGATGTGTTCAAGTGTTCATGGATTAGTTCACGAAAGCTGTCTCATTGATGATAGGAAAACAGGTGATGTTGAGATCAAGTTTCCTAAAAAACTAGAAAAATATGTTTTGCAGATATCAGGATTCAATGAAAGCAATAGATCAAGTAGAGAAGTTTCCTGGTTGTCATGATCAGGATGACGAGTTTGAGAATCAACTTGTACTAGTAGTTAGTGAAAGGTAGCCAATAGGCATGGTGGGTGTTAAGTCCCCAAAAGCAAAGATATTAGCAGATGGATGAATTATAAGAGCCTTGTAAATATTTTCAGAAATGAAGTTGATTACACTTGATATTTTCGAAAGAGATTTTGCGAGCTACAGAAAGATATTAAAGGACAAAGATGCCAAGACCATGTATGTGAAAAGATGAGTCCTTGCGAGGATAGGAAGGTAACCAGGTACACTGAAATCAGAAGAACTCATCAAGATTTGCTAAGAATTTCTAAGATGTCAAGTAATGAACTAGAGAGAAAAAATTCCACATTAGAAAATTTACTGTGAAGATTGTGGATGTTGGTGAATGAAAGAGATAACCATTTGGGTGATGTGTCACAAGCTGATTTTGTTTTACTAATAATTTTCCTAATACAAAATTGGATTTTAAAAGTCCTACTTAGGTAAGGGTGGGGGATAATGTAATTAGAAATACCAGGTAAGTAGAATATCCGTAACTGCACAAAAACAAAACTGCAATTCTAAATCTTGGGACAACCAGTAGTCGACTTATTATAATATGAGCTGATATTTACAACTAACTATTTTTTCTTATAGAACAAAAGGATAGAAACGTTACATTGCCCCCTGAAAGAAATAGTTCAGACACACCTGCCATTTTGCCTCACAAAGAGAGTAATGACCAGTCACAACCCAACATAGACATCCTGCGGAGACAAAAACCAAGTCGAGGTTCTACATGTGAGTGGCAAATAAATTCAGCATTGTTATGTTCTTATTGGACTCTTCTGAGTTATCCTATAAATTCAATTCTGTCTATTTGTCAGTTTGTCCTTTACATTTTTTTCAGAATTACTTTATTAGTTTTTTCTGATTTTTTTGCATGATGTTAAATGGCAATAAGGGCTAGGGAAAACCTGAAAAACTCAAGGAATTTTATAAAAACTCGTGGAAAACCTGTTTATGATAAGATGTCCTCATAGCGTGTATAAATCTCATAATATTTTGACCATGATTGTAGTTCCATCCTTGTTGTTTTCAGTAAATGATAGTATTTATATTGTACATGTATACAATGTTAACTTGTGTCATATAAAAAGCCCTGTTGAGCTTTAATAAAAAAAACCCTGTTGAGCTTTTATAAAAAAACTCTAAAAATAGCTTGTTAG
The DNA here is from genome assembly GCA_035046665.1 of Euphysa ruthae. Classification (NCBI taxonomy): domain Eukaryota; kingdom Metazoa; phylum Cnidaria; class Hydrozoa; order Anthoathecata; family Corymorphidae; genus Euphysa; species Euphysa ruthae. The sequence continues at coordinate 12,755 of JAUZNK010004760.1, read as the reverse complement.
TATGTTGTTATGCATTGTTTTTAATCCCTTTGCAGGAAATCTTGAAAAAACATAGGGTATTCATGCAAAAACTCAGGGAAGTAATATGTTTTCCAGGAAAAAAATCTAAAAAATGATTAAAACAACATACCATGAACCCTGAGCTAGAGGGTCATAGAAGGGATATTTTGACCCATATTATGACCTGCCGAAAATTTTTATTCAAGGGCCTTCATCCAATTTTTAACCTAAAAAGTATGAAAATCATTTTTCTTTTTTTTTTTTTTTTTTTTTTTTTTTTTTTACTTTTCTAAAAAAGGGGTTTTTTTTCTGAAATGATTTCTCCAAATATGTTGAAGTTCTAGATTATAATAGGAAATATTATTTCTATTATATTAGGCATGTCAACCATCATAAAATATTTTTTTGGGCATGGCTGTAAAATCTGGATTTTTTTTAATTTTTTGTAAAAAAAAGGTTGACTCCAAATATTTTATGTTTCGGATTATATAAGTAAGTCATATTTTTGATATCATCTTGACGTTAATATTTACATCACATCATATCTAAAGTGGTATAAAAAAAAATTCAAAGAAAACCCTTGCAGAGAAGTTAAATTACAATAGAAATACCTTGTTTGACCTGACATTATATATTTTTATATTAACTTAAATTTTCATGGGATAAATTTGTGCGTTAATATTAATTAATTTATATTAATATTAATTAATATCAATTCATATGTATAATATATAAAAATTGCCTTTATTTTTTGTAAAGTAGTAAAATTTCCTGAAATTAAATCAATGATAATTTTAAAGTTCTTAATATCTGCTAAAATTGCGCACTTGGTTCTTGTTACATTTAATGGATCACTAAAGCGTAGAGCTGCACAAAATTATTCTTCAAAAAGATTACTTTAAAAAATCTACGTAAATTATTTTATCTGCGATTTTAAAATTTTTATTCGAAAACTAGCTAATGGTTGTTCAAGAATATTATGGGAAATATTAATTTTTATTTAATATTTTTATAGGCCAAAGTCATATTGATAACAATAATAGGTAAATATATTTTTATTAATTATTGTGATGTATAAACACTTCCTATCTAGAAATAAGTTATTACGAAAAGATATTACTATTGTCTATACAAATCTGCATAGTTTTGATGTGGTTTTGAGTTTTAACACCATACTCATTGCCAAGCCATGTTACAAGCCAATGTGATTAATGGTTTAAACCACTTTCTTTTCTTTTATTCTCAAGATTAAGCTATTTTATAGTTTTAAAGAAAATTTTTCCCCCAAAAGTTGGGATTTTGGAATGGCTTGCAATGCTTGCAATGGGGATTTTAACCAGAAATTAGGCAATTTAAAAGGATTATTCTGTTCACAATTAGTATTTCTTAAAATAGCAATTTTTTATTGGCATTTTTACAAGTTTTCAAAATAATTTTTCAGGTAAGAAAAATTGGTTACACGGTCATTTATATTTAGAAACACAGTGGAGAGAAACAATCAGCAGCCTGCATTTCAGTTTCCTGTAAGTTTGAAATCCTGTTTTAAATTTTTGTTTATAAAGATTTTTTTTTACTATTGCATTTAAAGTTTTGCTAAGTCATTTACAGAAAATTTCTTAAAACCAACAAGATCCATCTGGGTTTAAAACTTTGTTTAAAATATTTTTAAATTTATTCATTTTTTTCAGGCGTAATTTTGAATCATTAACCATACAAAAAAAATTAAGGACCGAGAAACCACACCCAAAAACATTTATAAGACTAAGAAAGCACACCCAAAAACATTCAAAGACTGAGAAAGCATACCCAAAAACATTTATAAGACTAAGACGTCTAAAAAATTTTGTTGAAATTTATTAGTTATAACTCGCTTTAAGGGTATTCCTACTGAAAATTGACAGTGCTAGATTCAATTGTCAACAGGGTTATGCTCTACCTTTGTGCTGGATGCTAATAGAAATCTTCCTGGGATGCTCTTAAATCTTTTTTTCTGGCACAAATCATCCAAAATTAGTAGCTTGCCATATCTAACGTTTAAAAAAATAAGTTTTTAAGTAGGTTTTTCAATGCAATAAGTTTTGTTTTGTCTGTTTTTGGAGATTGTAGGGTTGTCTTAACAAAAAGGGTATTGTTCGAACATTCTGATCTTAATAGGTCTTTCTAAAGCTTATGACAAAATTCTTTATTCCTAAACTACATGCATACTGGAAGGAATCAAAGGTCAAAATTTCCTTGGTTTTTAGTAAATGAATCAAGAGTGCTGAGAATACCACAGGAATCCATCTTAGAACCTCTTCTATTTAATATATTTATTAATATTTCTTCTTTTTTGTTTTTTTCTTTTTTATTGAAATATATATATATTTGTAAATTTGCAGATGATAATATTATTTTGACATGCAGAACCTTATTTTCAAAAAATTTGTTGATCATTTTAATAATGGTGTGCGTAACATAAACAAAGTTTTGTAACAATGCATTGGTAGTAAATGTGCCTAATGGTTTTCCATTTGTGTTTGTTAGCACAAAATTTCAGCTTCAGGTGATGTAGTTTTTTGGGAATGATTATTGATTCTAATTTAAGTTTTTCAAGTCACATGAAAAGAGTTTCTAAATATACCAGTATTAAAATTTGTGTCCTTCTAACAATTACACATCCATTAAGCTTTTCATAAATCTAGTATGGATCTTATAAATAGTACTTATAAACATGCATTGTGTGTTGTCTGTAATAGTACATTTTTAAGTCTATCTGACTTATTAGTGTTAGGTAAAGACGTAGCATCCATACCTAACACCTTCAACTTTTAATGGTTGTGGTTTACAAAACTGTAAACCAGATAAACTAAAAACTGTTCAAGGAAGTATTATCATTAGCTTGACTTAAAATCTGCATACCAAGTAACTTTTTTACCTGCTGCATGACTTTTAAAAGGAAGATTAAGGTGTGGAGTGGATATTTGTGTACCTGTGCTTGCTGCAGATGTTATTATTATTACTTTCTTCTTTTTTTTGAAATCATAAAAATCACATTTTTAAACTTTTTCAAAATATGTACATTATATTTTTCTGAAATTTTGCATTACGTTAGAGGATAATAGAGGGAATATTCTTACCCATGCTGCTAAAAATTCCTATTTTAGGACCCATGCCCTTAGACTTATCAAGTTGCAAGTAGGCCATTTTGATAATTTCTTCAGGTTCTTCCCTTAGTTCCCTAAACATCAAATTTTTTAGATAAAATTTTATTTACATTGCATTATGTAATTGAATAGTTTTATCTTACAAAAATTTTCTACGATATAATGCTGCTCTCTTCCCAACTTTTTGGGTAACTTAACTGCAGCCCAAAGGTCGTAGTCTTTCTAAATAATTTATAATTCTAATCACTATGGTTGGAGCCACTTTTCTAGTAAAAACTAAACGAATGAGTGACACCGTAATTTCATTTATATAACTCAAAAATTTTACAGTAAAGAAAAAAAAAAAAAAAACACAGCATAAAACACATAAGCCACACGCAAATACACACTCACAAACACAAATACGCAATTCAAGTTTTATTGATATCTGAGTGATACTGCAATATCCTCAAACAGAATGACAATAACACTTCTCACAACCTCATAATTTAGCTCATCGATGTACAGATCATGCTCATTGAATCAATTGTGTATTTTGATGATGCTTTGAGCAAAAAAATCAATATTTGTTTATTATAGGATTGTGAAACTTCACATGTTTGAGGTTTTTTAAATCGTATTTATTGATATTTTGCGGTCAGTATTGTTCCAGAACGTTAGATAATTTGCACATATATATTGACGTAATTAAATTGTGAAAGAAAAACATTTATTTAAATTTATGTAGAGATATACTATACCATTGTGAACATAATAGATAAAACCAAAATGATTTTAACCTTTGGCAGGGTATCCGACCGTTTGTAAATCACCACTTCTTAATAAAATAGAACCTCGTTGGATTGAATCCTTTGGCATCCAATGACTTTTAGGGTAAACTTTATTGTCAGCAACTGGTGTATAATCTTTAGGATCACTAAAAATTACGATTTCCAATGCTACACACTGTTCTGCATATTCAACCTAACAAAAAAAATTATATAGTTTAACGGTCACCCAAATTCTTTGATTTTGTTAGAATTGTGTTGAATAAAATATTAAGTTAGTAAGTTATTATGTAGTAATTGAATGTCAAAAAAATTTCCTATTTGTTTCACACACATATTGATTAGATTTATCTAATTATGTTTGATGAGTTCAAACACATTAACAAATGCTATTTTATTGGATGTTTTTCAATATTTATCATGTAAATTTCATCATTGAAATTCGTTATTTTATTTTGTCTTATTAAATAGCTAATTATTTTAAATAATTTTTTCGTTATGAGTTTTCTATTACCGTAGCAAACATTGCCTGAATTCAGCATACCATTATAACGTAGAAAATTTATTCAGTGCTACTGAGACAATGTTCCTTATTGACTGAATTACTTCTGATATTTATATAATGATAGATACTTTTTTAAATAGTTCTCATTAATTCCAAAAAATACAAATGCTATGTTCTGATAAACAGAAAAATAAAAAAATTCTTAAATAAGTATCTATCATTATATAAATGTCAGAAGTAATGTATTTAAGCTGATAATTTCCATATTCTCCCATATATTTTTTTAAGCAAAAAATTTTGAATTTTTTCGAGTGTAAGTTAGTTAACCCAAACCTTTTGAAATTTCTGTTATTTATATATTATATAATTATTATATAGCCTTAAAGTTGTGTTAAAAAGTGAATAACATTTGGTTCGGTGTTTAAACATTTTTTTAGTTAAAAACCGTGCTTTTTAACAACTGTTAGGATGTAAAATATGAGGGTTGACTATTATTTCAAACTTAATACAAAATGGAGCATTATTTAAATAAACTCAAAAGCTAGATTTATGACCTAAACATTTAAAAGAATGAATCGTAATTGAAAAAAGTATGTATACTTTCAGTTTTTAATTATTTTTCAAACGAGTCTTAAAAAAGAATAGCAAGACTGGCAGTGATTTTAAACTGTTACATGGCAAATCATATTTTAGTGAATAACCATCAGGCTAAAAATATTCACTATATAAAATATAATTAAGCAGAAAATGGTCTAGATTGTACCAGTTATTTCTATGTCTAAAAGCCATTTTTATTCTCCCTTCAAAATTTTATCCTTAATTACCATATCAAATTATATTTTAGTAAATTATAGGTTATACCATCTTATATAGCAAATATTGCAAGTCTTTAGAAATGATGATTTCGCTGTCAATTTAAAATGTTAACTTAAAAGAGACTGGTTTTTGTGAATTATCTGGATGAAGGAACATTTTTGTTTCAATGCCATGACATAAAATCATTAGTGTTCAATGGTTTAATTTCAATTTTTCTAGAATTTTTATAATTGTTTTACCTAAATGCCTTTCACGAAAGACTTTACTTTTTTATACTTTTTTACTATTTTTATGGTATTTCCGTGGATAAAGGTACCTGAGTGAAAAAACTGTGTATAAATTATGTTACTCATTATAGGTTTCAAGTGATAATATGAGACATATCGGGTAAGCAGTTTTCTCTTAGATTTCTTCGAAATATATACTTACTAATAAGATTTACCTGAAATTTTCTCAAAATAAGTTTATATTATTCTTTCTAAACATTTTATGAGGTTTAAAGACATTGCGTGCGCCTTGTGGCCCATATGGTAACTTGCCAAAACTTTTTGATCCCTGGTAGATCCCTGGAAAAATTTTTAAAAATTTAACAAGAATTTAAGTAGTTTTATCAGGGTCAAGATTTAAAGCAAGAAAAAAGCGTGGTAAATTTTTAGATTCTTCCGTATTATTATCTTTGATAATTTTTTTGTGTTTTCTTTTTCAAAAATATTACTGAGCTTAGGATCTCTGAGTCTAAAATGACAAATTATTAACAGAAAATCATGTCTTTTACATTTACGTTTACTATTGTGCTCTCTTTGTATTTGGGAAGTGTTTACTTATGCAGTGATCCTTTGGACACTAACGTTTATTTATATAAAAATATCACAATGGGACATTAGTAGTTATATTCTTAATTTAGGCGATATTCTGGACCTAAAATTTCATCCAAGTCTTTTACTGCTGCTGATAACCAACAAAAGTTTATAAAAAAACCTGTTCCTACTCCATTAGCTAATGACAGATTTTCAGCTCCAAGGCCCGATTTTATACCACCTGCGAAACCTGTGATTGCTCCTGTTCTACCACCTGCTAGAAAAAAATCTACTGAGAGTGCTCCAATTCTATCACTTGCTAAATCACAACAACTGGTTAGGAATGTCCCTTTTCTACCAACTACCAAACCACTAGCTGTTGGAAATGATCCTGGTATACCTCCACAAGTTGTTAGAAACAGTCCTATTATATCGTCATACAGGCCAACCCCTCTTGTTGACAATGGTCATGTTCAACCTCCACAACATGTTGAAAATATTCCTAATGCTCCACCTGCTAGATTAAAAATACAAGTAAGTTTATTATCTTATAAAGTTGTATATCTTAGGATACATACTATTTTGAGGAATAAATGGTTAGTCAGATAAGAAGCATAAAATAATAGTAAACAAACTAAATTATTGTTAGTATTATTATTATTATTTTATTATTTTTTTTTTTTTTCAGATGATATTACAGCGATGTATTTGAATTGAGTGTTATTTCCTATTTTTTGAATAATAGTTTATTTCTTACCGAAAAGTTTTTCCCAATAAGAGCATTATTTAAATGTTGGCACGATAAGAATAAACTAAATAAACATTAAATGAGTAATAGTTATCGCATAATACGAGATGTGTCATATTTTTCAAATAATCTCAGTGGGTTTAGTGCTTTGAGATTCTCACGTGTTTTATTTCTCCAACACAATTATTGCATTAAAATCTCTCTAAGGTCTTTTCACAACCCAAAGACTTTGTTATATTGGAACACTAATTCACACGTGCACAGTACAATTAATTCACACGTGCACAGTACAATTAAATAACTTTTTGCTGGACTGAAGCTAAGGATTTATATTCCCACAATTCATCAGGAAAAAAACGAAGGCAAAACATAAAATTGGAACTGCTAAAGTTAGTACAAATTTTATTTGGAAGTTTACAGCAACGCGGTTTAGATCGCTTCTTATTAAATCCGTGAAATGAAATTATTTCTCTATTAGTTGCAAAATATATTAAGCTTTGAATTTTTCACAATGATTATAAACATCCAGTCCAACTTCGGTTGTGGCCTATGATGCTACTGATTTCACTCCTTGGTATATTGACTTATAAACAGAATGGTTAATTAGAACTTATTTTTCATACGTTTCATGATACCGGCGATCGTTTTTGTACCAATAGGAGGTTTTTTATCTTAAACCTCACTCACCAACAGGAGTTTTGAATTGGAAGAAGTAAAAAAAAACCAAGATTTGTTAAAGAGCTAAAATTCGAACATGGCAATTGAAAATCTTTCAGTTTTGTTTGGCAAACATCTTAGGTATGACTAATCTGTACTTATCGTGTAATCAAATTTTCCGTGTTTTAGTTATTCCTACATCGGTTAGTGTTAGGTATTCACTTTTTTATTCAAGAACTGTCTAATCAATAGAAATAAAATCTATAGCCGTTATTCTTTAAATATAGATTCATGCTCTTATTAGCTCCCGTTTTTCTTATTTCAGCATAAAAAAGAAAACTTCAAAAGTCTCATGAGTGTTGGGTTTGAAATCTTCTAAACATTCTTTTTTTACTCAAACTTCAATCCAATTCATTGTTAATTTACTGGTATATTTCATGGCTTTGTTGTTAAGAATTTCTACATCCATTTGTTGTTTTTTTTTTTAAAAATTACGCTCTTTTTTTTCTTTGCGTTTTTAGCCAATAAAAAAGCACCATTTTTTCACCCAATCAACTTTCATGAACTGTTGCACAACTTTCACGTTATTTAACATAGTGAATTAAAAAATAAATATAATTATCAATGATATGACTTAATGACTAACTTAAAGAAAAAATTTCGCTGGAGTTTATTTTTATGTTAAAATAATTTTTTTTTTTGGCGATAACTCGATTTCATTTAAGCTTTGTTGATAACTGTCATATTTTAAGTATGTGCGTTTTAACTTTAGTTTTTGTGGTAATAAAACCTATCCCTTTAATTATATATGTAACCAAAACTTATCATTTGATTAAAAAGTTTTATATTCTTCATATTTAGCCTGAAGATCATTCAATTGAATCTAAACCTTGGTACCACAACAAATTAAGCCGAGAAGATTCCGCTGCACTGCTAAAGTCATGGGGAAAGGTAAATTTTTACTTAAATTTCAAAACCGAGTTGAACTCAGGCATACCTTTAGCTCATCATCATCATATATTTATTTATTAATTGTCTTTCTTTGCACCAAAGACTAAGGAAATCAGTTTCAATGTTTACTGTAGACTTAAGAGTTTTAACATGTTAGTTTGTGTAACAGACGAGTCTAACCATTTAATTAAGATGATGGATCAAAATTTTTACAGCTGGATGCCCTTGCTAACACCATTCTACTTATGGTAATATCGGAAACGGATCCTTTTATTGTTTGGCCACACACTGAGAAATTTGCCACCCAAGGCTAATAACTATCCCCTAGCTGAATAATCTACTTGAACCAGCCACTAAACTTTTTTTATTTATTTTTTTTTTTTTTTTTCATGTTCTGTGGTTTAAATCAGCAATCTAATCTCAAATAAAGTCTGATGTTGTGGTTATTTATCCAGTACTTATTAATTAGCAAAATACTCTAGGATTAAGCCGCACTTTCTATTTATAATATAAAGGTTTGCTGATAAAGTGGATTAAAGATTAAAGCTAATTTATTATTGAGGCAGAATAGCTGTTGCAGATGGCGGTTACTAGCTGGTGATCAAGCAAACAAGTAAAATGATTTGGGGTGAAGTTAACATATGGTATTATTTAGGATAATTCTGGGATAGATGCAACATCTATGGATGCTTCTTGTAGAGCTGGTCAACAGTAATCGATAGATATTATTTATAGTTTTTTGCCATTTTTATGGAGGTTAAAGATTATGCCAATTATAGGTCAAATAAAAGTAATCATTAAAAGAAGCTCCCTAAAGGAAACTCTGAACTGTGGAACCGTTAACCAAAATCATGTCAATATATTAAACTGATTAAAAATAGAGTTACTATAACCGATAGTAAGTCATTTAGCGCGCTAGTCTCTAAGGGTTATTTCCATATTAAGCAAGTCTGACTAAATCTATTTCAAAAAGGTTGGCTTGTATTTTAGTTAAAAAAGCATAAAATGTTTATCAATTTTCAACGCATTCAATGCTATTAAGCTTACAACAAATAGACATTGATCATGCGTTTATCCAAAAATTATCCAAATAGCTACCAAAGGTTTAATATTTTACTCCGTATCATGTTACTTGATTGGTTAATCTTAAATATTCATTCTGCGCTCGCAAAAACAAATCCAAGATTGTTTTACTTATTTCACACTTTTATGTGAAATTTTTATATGAAATTAAATTTTGCTGAGAGAATTCAAATGTAACCACAATGTTGAAATTTAAATACAGGCGTCGCCACCAACCTGCTGCCATTGTATCATTATAACAGCTTGTTTTCACACAGACAGTAAATTTGAATCTATATTGTTTGGGATTCATCAAATTCTTTTACGTATTACTAATATTTTTTTTTTAAGCCAAGTTCATTTATTGTTCGTGACACCGACAAGGATGATGGGTATTCCATTTCAATTCTTCATAAAACTGTCGTCACACATTTAAGGTATGCTATTAGACTCCATTAATAAAACCTATGAAATAATATTTTTAACTGCTGGTAAGCTGTAAGACTCCTTTAAATTTTTCGTTCATGTCCTCGGTTTTTTCAAAAATTATTTTTAACTTTTATGTAAAATTTTAAATGAAATCATTGAGTCGTTATTAAAAATCACTAATAATAAAAAAAAAACAAATTTCTTGGCCAGAATCTGCCCAAGTACGGTCATTTTTTTTCACAAAGTGACTTTTTAAGAGTTTTTCAAAGAAATTTTCATAAATTTAGTGAACCGTAAACAGCATTTTTTCATTCTTTTTTCACCATAAATTGCATTGGATTTCCTCAAGATTTTTTTATTTGTATTTTCCTGTCAATTGTATCGAAAGCACAAAAAGGAATAAAATTTGATCTGAAAATTATATACATATTTTTTTTTTTGAGAAATTTTGTTTTATTTTTTAAATAGCTCCCAAAATTTTATTTGTAATGTATTGCAAGGTAATTGATTTTATTTCTGATGTATTGCAAGATTATTGATTTTAATACTCAAAATGTTCGTTATTGGTTCGTAACAAAAAAATTTTTTTTTTTCAATTCTGCATCCAGCAAGGATTTTAATATGATTAAAAATCATCTGTAGCCGTCGATTGATAACATTTGCTAGTCATTATCATTAATTGAATATTTTAGAATATACTTAAAGACTGATGGGTTTTACCTTGGCACCTCTAACATAGTAAGTATCTCTTTAATTATTTATTGCATACACTTTAAAAAAGTGTAAAATTAAAAGTTGATATAAATCTCTTTATTTTTGATAGGAATTTCCCATTTGCTAAAATTAACATCAGGCTGCTCGTAATTCTAATTAAGTTCTGGTATTCCTACGTTAGTATTAAATTACAACAAACAAAAACAATTATCGTTTATGGCTAATATAAACTAACGATTTTTAAAACAGGTATAACAAAAGAAAAAAATGTATTAAAAACAAATAAAGAAAAAATATTTTCAGCAAACACTGGTATACCAACATCCACTCCACACTTTAATTTTCTATTAAAAAGTTAAAACAAAAAATCTTTTACAGTGAGTTATACAGCCATAATTTTTTCAGACGTATAAAATATGAGTTAATCTTTTACGATGTAAGGTTTTGAAACCTGTTAGCAAGCTTGTTCATCGACGATGTGAAGAACATTAAAAATCTATAGAGAAATGAGTTGCTGTGAAAAATAATCCTTAGTTATTTACAGGATACTTTTAAACCGCTAAAAGGGATTGATATAGGTATTATAGTGATTTTATGACACCAATTATCAATTTACTTTTTTGCCTTTAGCGATTCTCGACAGTTGATGAATTGGTGAAGTACTACCAAAGTACATTGCTTTCGTTAAAAAATGGAGGAGAAGTATGTTTAACTTCGACGCCGCCGCGAAGAAAATGATAAAAGTGCATTTTAAATTAATATGTAACAAAAACAGGCAGGATTTCTTGAAAAACGTAAAAGAAACATTCGATTTTGTTATACTTTATCCGTTCTTTATTTTTTTAGCGTTTTAAGCTTATTTGAACATTTTAAACAAAAGTTTATTTTGAAAAAATGGTGGAACTTTGATTGTTTTAAATTTTCGCTTCTTTCCAGATTTCAGGTAACGGGTGTAAATTATTGAAATCATTATTGCTTCTATACTAAATATTTATTTGGGATTAAATTCTAGTTTCTTATTTTATCTTAACATATTAATTTATCGATTAGGTTAATTTTTTTTTTTTTTTTTTCATGCTTTTAGTTTATATTTTCTAATAAACGGAATGATACATATTTTATAATAAACGGAATTATACATAAATACAAATTCTAGAACGTATTTGAGATTATTTTTAAAACCTAAATTTACATGAATTAATTTTTCATAATATTTATAAAATTATGCGTGCATTTTCCAAAACACAAATAAGTGGATTTAAATTACCCTAGGACCCTTGATTTAATCTGTCGACTTGATCATACTGAACCCCATGCATTTATTGCTTAGTCATTTTCTTACTACCTGACATTTACTGCTCCTATACTATGCGCTCACTACTGGGCTATTTTTGTTCTGGCAATTCGTTATAAAGTTTGTTTTACATATAAATCACGTAATTTTGCTTTACTCTTACCAGAGCTCACTTGCGTCGCGAAAATTTCTCGTTTGATTTTAATTTTAAAGTTGGTTTTGTTATAAATAATGATATTTTCACATTAAGCCTATAGATAATTTTTGAAAGTTTTTTTCCTTCCTAAGATGTAATATGCAGACCAGATTTGTGAAATAATTGCTCCATAAAGACAAGTGTTTTTCAACCTAACGTATTCTAAAGTGGCTTTTTTCTAAATAAAATCTTACGTTGATAGCATAAACACCTTATGCTGAAAAACATCTTCGAAGTGTAAAAAAATCACAACGTTTATGTAACGGATATAAATGATATGAAACGATTAATACAGGAATAAAATCCGATAATTTGTACATCAAAGTATCTGAATATATTTATTAAAAGATATTTTTAGCATCGAAATCGAACAGAATTTACATTTGCACCCTACTAATAACCTGGAAGAGAATTTAAAATTAGATTATACGTTCATGGATTTTTGCGAATTTATTATATCACAGCGCGGATGAAAAAAGTTCGAGAGATGTCTAGTCTGATCTAATGTTTGATATCCTTCAATTCATAATACAATTTTCATCTGGTTAAACAGGAAGGGGGCGCACATTAATATTTTAATCGAACGCAATGTAAACAAATGCCTTTTTTTCAACGTATCTTGCGTTCCTTTTAATTGTAACTATATTCGTATATATATATATATATATATATATAT
>JAUZNK010004759.1:0-10275 GCA_035046665.1 Euphysa ruthae | reverse complement strand
TATATATATAACGATTTAAAAAATAATTTTAGTAACACAGGTGCTATTGCTACTGCTACAACAACTACTTCTATTACTATTTGAGCTCTACCACCAACACAACCACTACTACTTCAACTACCACCAACACAAACACTACTTAGACTGTTAGTGCTACTACTACCTATTAATATATTTACCTTAAATTTAAAAACATACCGACAAAGTTAAACGAAAATTTCATGTTTTTGGTATATATTATTATATTATTTTTATAAAAATTAACAACCAGCAACTCTTAAAGTAAAAAATTACAGCAGTATTTAAATGCAAAATTAAAAAAATTACTCAAAAACTTTTTATTATATACTTATATACAAGCTAAAAAACTTAAAAAAAAAATTCATTGACTATTGCTTACAAAAAACTGCTAAAGAAGTGAATTTTGCTAAGGTTTATTGAAATTTAAATAAATGACATTCAAGGGCACAGACAAACATACACCAGAGTGAATCAATACATTCCTTTTACAGACATAAGCACAGATAGAGAACAATAAACAAGTTATAAAATAAGACTTCCAGAAACTCTTTTTATTTAATATTTGATATTCAAAATTTAGCTATATCAAAACATTGTTTGAAAAGAAATTGAGGACAAGTAATTCCACGAGTTTTTTAAAATTGAGGCTTGCATACCACTAACATTCAAAATTTATGTTTTTAGAGCTTTAGAATTTTAAAGATAAAGAATATTAATTCCTTGAAAAAAAAAAAGTCAAAAAAATCATCACATTTTTGTAAATATAAACAACTTCATTGGTACTAAATTTCAGAAAAATAATATGACATGCTTCGAAGAAACAGTTGTTACAAAAAGAAAGAGGGTTTTAGAAACTCTCTTCTCAGCATAAATATCAATTAATGGAAACAACTTACCTACAATCTTAGACAAATTGTTTTTGTAATTTTTAATGTTTTGAAAAAATTGAACCCCACAAGCCTTCTAAAAATGAAGTTTACATATCGCAAGGGGACCAAATTTAGATTTATCTTTACGCTGTTGACTTTCAAGCTTAATAATTATAGAAATGATAAAATTAATTTTTTGGGAAACCAGAAGTCATAAAAAATTGACCACGTTATCGACATTTAAATCTGTTGGTCTCAACAGGAAAATTGATCTGAGTTAATCAAAATTCAGAAAAAAAAACTTGAGCATTCTGAAGTGGCAATCTTTAGACAAAATTTGATCCATTTTGGAAACAGAATACAGAGAAACTCTAACGAGTGACAATATAAACCAGAAGAGAAAAAATTCAAAAATGACATCAATGGACTGAAAATTACAAGCTAGGCCCAATAAAGAAGTTAATGTTTTTTATCCCTACATGTCGGTCATCTTAAAAAAGCTCAGTAAAATCTAATAAATAGATATTAGCATAAGTCAGTTAGTTAAATGTGGAAAAACAAAAATGCCAATGGTTAGATGCAACGGGTACATTTTAAAAGTATTTTAAAGAAAAATGTTTTATTATATTGCAGAGAGGCTATGAAATATGTGACAAACATATATACACAAGCAACTTGACAGGCTGAAAAAATGGATTCAGGTACCTTATTTTTGTATGAAAAAATTAAAAGCCACCAAATTAAAATGAGTGTTTATTAATAATTATATTGTTCTTCTACATCATAACAAGCAATATTCTTCATTATATTTAAGTAGTTATTTGCAGTTATGCATCCATCTATATTTGATATGCTAAAATCATACCTTTCAGTAGTACGCAAAATGAGTGGTAGAACACTCTAATTTAGAAAATAAGCGCTTCTGCTAACTAGCATCAATTTTCGAAAAGGAAAAGTGCAATTACCATATCAACAATTTATTGGCTCATAACTGTTACTTCTCCTGGCCCTAACAAAATAATATAACCTTTTAACAAACATCAAGAAGAATATAATACCACTTATATTATTTTTCATTTAACAGAGCAAATATAAACAGGTTGATAAGTTTCATTTTATAAAAAATAATATTTTATGCAACATGACAGCAAACTCATGACTAATAATTTTAACTTTATAAAGCAGTTTTCTTGTTTAGAAACTTTTTTAATTAAACCTCACCCTCTCCAAATATGGAAAAAATCTAATTATCACTGATAAAATACAATATAAAATAAAATATAAAATATTTGATCTTGTAAAAGGTATCAATGGCATTTTTCACAAAAAAAAAAGCAAACATTTCACTGAGTGCAATTTTTGAATGATCAGGTTATTTTTTCTTTTTCAAATAAGAACCCAAATACCTCCAAGACTCAAAAAGTAATTGCAATTTTCTAGAGTGAGAACAAATTAATTAAAAGAATAAAATGTTTCTTATTGGATAAAAATTTTATTTTATTGCGCAGAAAATTTACATACCATTTTGAATGGCTCTCCCACAAAGTGAATGTTAGCAAAAAGACACCCTGGAAATAATATATATAATACAGTGAGTATTATTCTAAGCAAAAATAACCAATGATTAGCCGTTTTGAATAAAACATTGGTTTTAAACTTGTCTACAAATTCCCAAGTTGAATGAAAAACACGAACTTTTTTATCACTTAGTCTGACCATTTACGCCTTTTCGACTTTCTTCGTTGCTACAAGTTTACTAAATATTAGGCAGCCTCTAATCCTTAATTCCTGGTCACTTTTATCAATGTTATTATGGTAATTCAACATGTGAGGAGTATTAATTAATGATTATTTATGCCTCTATTCCTCAAATAAAAATACGTCGGTTGAGCATTTTGATGTTATTTTCACAGAGCATTTCATATCTTGTAAATTAGAGCATAAAATTTCTTTTTTTCCTACTGAGAAAACAAAAAAGAAATTTAAAAAAATTGGAGATCAGTGAGTCAAGAATTCCAGGCCTGTTGCAATAACATACAAACATGATAAAAAAATGTAAACAAATAGTTTTTGTTTGGAACGTAGTGTAGCTCTATCCAATCCAAAAATGTTTCATGTACAGAAAAAATATTCAATTGACGTCTAGCAAACCTGCAGCTATAACTACATTTGATTGAGACAAAATATATTGTATTCATTATAATGCTACTATCAAGTTTAACAGGAGATAGATATAATTTCAAAATTTGTTTCGCTCTTAATAACCTTATTGTCAATATTTAATATGCTTTTCCTTGATTTTGATATAAGAAATATATCTCCATTTTTTTATCAATCTTTATAAAGAACTAAATAAATCATTGTAATGGAATGTTTCTATGAAAATTCAATGTATTTTATAATTATTTCTAGCTCTCATTTGATTTCATATTAAACATTTAAACATATTTTTCCATTTCCCTACAACAAATTAACGAGGTGAACAATTAGTTATAAATAACTTCTATTTCATTTTCGCATTCGATGCATTTAATTTTTCCACGTGGTTTGGAGCACGTGAAAAATTATTATTATTTATTTTTGAAACAGAGGTTTCTAAAAGTTGCATGGATAAGCAATGAAATAAAAAAAATGAAATTTCATAAATGAATGTTATATTTTCAGTGCTTTTCTGGGGACATCAAAAGTGATGAAAAACCTATTTTGCTTTTTTGTAACCACTCACTAATTTGCCTCTTGTAGTAGATAACCCCATCTTTGTATATGCCTTTTAAAACGTGAAACGTTATTGCTTGCTAACGTTATTGCTTGCTAACGTTATTGCTTGCTAACGGCACCCAAATATTTACTTGTTGCTTTAATGTTGAACAACTTAACTGTATCGAGTGAAAGATTCAATAAAAAGTCAATGGAAGTTACAAGGTGAAAAATCACAAAAAATATTCGATTTTTCTATTACTATTGTTGTTATTTGAGGAAATTTTTTTGGGCACCCATAGCGTTTGAACACGATCAAAAGTCAACTGGAAACACCCTGCTTTTCTTTATATTTTTATAACCTTTACCATAAAATGAATGAAAAATTTTGATAAAATGCATAAGTATTATCCTTTATTTAAAGGTTCTTCGACAAAACTTTTCAAATGAAATTTGAAACAGTCAACTTAAATGCAGTAAAAAAATTTTGTTCACAACAAAATAAATTAGTTTTAACTGACTTATTTATGAAACTTTCATTCCTGTTATTTCTGAAAAATAAATTCAAAAAGTCATATAAACTCAAATTTAATATTCAAATTTATTGTTAATATTTATTAAACTTTTTTTTATTGAGTTAGCACGACTGTTAAAATAAAATTCCCTAAATTAATGTTATTTCACAGAAATTTTAAATATTCAAAAGCTAACTAGTGTACTTACCAAGCCAACAAGCACAAAACAAAATACCTAAAAAAAAAAAAAAAAAAAACCAAAATGAGGGAGATAGCTGAAAGTTAAATGTCTTTTTAAAAAACATTCAACAGTTTTGAAAATTTATCTATTTGCAATTATAATTACATTTCACTCAATACCTAGAATAGTAATTAAATCCAGTAATTAAAACACAAATAGGAAAAAGGAAAAACAGTTCATTGGTTTTGGATTTAACTTCAAACTAAACAAAAAATTTTAGATTATAAAGAAAATTTTTCAAGGTCCGAAATATAGTTTCAAAATTCATCATGTCTTTACAAATTTTCAATAAATTAAATGGAATAAAATAATTTGTTCTTTGAGATGCATTGTGATTTCCAGTCTAGATTGTCAATAAAATATCTTATTTTAACACAAATGATAAGCAAAAATTAAAATTCTCTTATCTTTGAAATAAATGCATCTTTGTAAATTAAATAAAGGTAACTATTCTGAGAATTTAAATTTCTATCAAATTCTCTATTATGCAAGAAAACTTAAATTTGAGCCAGTATGTCTTTGAGGTGTGAAATTTTTGTGCTGAATAATTTTAGTGAATGTCACTTTGGTTTCACTTTGCAGAGGTTTTTATAAATTTTCTCAGAAAAAATAACAAAATACGAAAAATCATCTCAAACAACAACAAAACAAATAATTCGTTAAAAATTTTTTTTGGATGAAATAGATTTTTTACCTGAATTTACACAGGGCAACGTTTCTATTAAAATATAAAAAAACCTGAGATCTTCCTAAATCAAAGCAATCTTTTAGGTAAAAATTTTAACCTGGGTTTTCCAATAAAATGTTATTTTGACATAGGTTTCACAAAATAATAAAATTTTTATCAGACACTTTTATTGAAGGAAATCTTTTAGATATCACGGGGTCGGAAAATTTTTTTACAAAATTACTGACATTATTTATATAACTAAAAAACAAGCACTAGTGAGTAATGGACCCTGGATATATTTCAAACACAAAAAAGTAAAAATAAATAAAACGTGCATAATTTTAATAACGTAACTCATGAGAATCTTTTTACCTTTTTAGAGTCTAACGGCTTATCATACTCTTTGATTTAATGACTTTAGCAAAATCTTGTGAAAAATTCAATTTTTTTAGCTTAAAAAATTGAACTTTTCACATGATTTTCCTAAAGTCATTAAAAACCACAAAACCAAAAATTATTCAATAATATCCAAATTTTGGATGCAGTTTTATTTCAGGATAAATTTATTAGGTATTGCTAAAGGAATGTTAAAGGGAAATGCATAACTTTCATGAAAACCCCTTAAAAACTACACTGATACCCCTTTAAAACTAAACTTCTATGGTAAATGTGATTTCAAAACTTTTTGATAGAAAATTGATTGGGCTACTTTGACATAGTAGGCTGCCAACAAATGTATTTTTGTTGATTTCACATGTTTTTCTGCTCAAACTCTTTTTTTTTTTTTATTTCAAATGTTAGAATTTGAATATCTAATAATACCAGTGGTATTATTAGATATTTAAAGTTAAAGTGTCAATTTCTGTTGTTGGGGGAACCAAATTCCAAAGCAAATACAATAGTAAAGAGAACATCAATGAAAAAGAAAAGCAAACACAAAAAGGTGTTGATTGATGTAAAACCCAACCAAAAAGAGGCCATGTTGTTTTGCAGACTGGCAAATTTTCATTGATAGAGGATAAGAGGTATCATCAATTGTCGACTAGATAAAAAACTGACTAATGACAGAAAAAAGCATCTTCGAATTTTGACACCAAATAAAAAGTGTTCAATGGTACAGTTAAAAAAAAAAATAAAAACAGTTGTCACGAGGGTTTTGCAACAAAAAATCTCAAAAGTTTAATCATAGATATTTTGAAAATACAAAAACATTGCAACTCAAAGAATAGGGAAGATTGGAAATTCACCAAACTGTCAGCTAATGTAAAACGTGTGTTACAGACAGGGAATTAAGTAATTAATTGTGCTGATGACACCTTATGAAACTTTATTGGTTTATTCTGAGAACAAGTTCTTTATCTGAAAATAACATGACTTGTTTGTTTTTAACACCAACTGAAGCCTCTTTTTATTTTTTTTCGCATTTTGTTTCCTAAATTTAAAATTTAAAAACTTTATTGGTTTATTCTGAGAGCATGTTTTTTGTCAAAAAGGTAACATAACATATTTGTCTTTTATCCCAACTGAATGTCCAAGAACATTTCCAATAATTTGAAACTTGAAGCAATGAAAGTATTTTCAAAATCTATGTTTTCGGTGAAACAGCAAAGTATCATCACGTTCATAAAGACATTCTAAAAAATTGAGTCAATATAGAAAAAGAAAATAAACACGAACAGAATAAGAAAAAGAAAATGCCAAATAAAATGAAAAACAAAATGACTATGTGATAGTGTCTGTGAAGCAAAATGACTTAAAGAATGTCCAATATGTCATGAAATAAAAAAATCAGTGTGTTGTAAAGGTTCTCGTCATATCAATGGAATCAAACCATTGAATAAATATTACACCAACAATATCGACTAGAATAAAAATCAAACATGCTGAATCAACTGACGATGAAATTTAGAGTTTTGATGGTGGATTTATAGATGATATCATCTCATAAAAATGAACGCAATTTGGATCTGGATAAGCAAAATAATAGTGAAGATGAAGGTGCCAAAAAGAAGCTACTTGAAACATGGTTTTGACTTGCTCCACCTGTAAAAGAAACTGATATTTAGGGAAAATGGTTTACTGGAGTATACAAAACTAATAAAAACAGCATGTTATGCATGGGCGTTTTGCTCAGGGAAGCAAGAAGTGAGATATTCCCAGCAACGAAAGTATTACAAATCATTTACGAAAAAGTGTTTTAAATTAAGACTTAAAAATATATCATAAAGACAGTAACTGTAAAATTGTTGCTCATTTGTTTTTGATCAATCATATAGTTATCAATCATCATGTCCTTTCTTTGATTGTATCCCTAGAAATCTAACCTGTATTACACAAAGTATATTTCAACTAAACTACCCCTTAAAACTACAAAAGTTACTTCTGGTTAAAACCTAAACTTTTAACAATTGGACTACTAGCTAAAAACATAGCAATTACTAGCTTTGGACTCATAGTTTCTGTTTTTATCTCAATTTTCAGAAAAATGCTTTCTATAAAACTAAATTAATACAGCCAGTACGCAAACCACACTAAGATTTTAAGGGGTATGTGTTTTAAGGGGGTATGTGTTTTAAAGGGTATGTGTTTTAAGGGGTATGTGTTTTAAGGGGTATGTGTTTTATGGGGTATCTATTGGTAAAAGAGATTTTCAATCGCCCTTGCAACTTTATGCAAAATTTATAGAAAAACAGATTTGGGAAAAATTAAAAAAAAAAAAAAAAAAAAAAAAAAAAAAAAAAAAAAAAAGTCAATTTTATAGCCTAAAATAACTGCATTTGAGCAAAGTTGATTAGTCCCATTAAAACTGTAAATATTTTTTTAAATTCCAAAATTTAGTGCCCAAGCTCTTATGGACTTATGGGCTCAAGTAAAATTTTAAGAAATATAAAGAAATACTTATTAGAAAAGCAAATTAATAGAACCAGGGTGCCTCCAAGAAGAATCAGAATTTCAAATTTTATATGTTTCTTTCCTTCTTCTTGAGCGAGCCAACAAAAAACTCCTGATGAACATTCACATCTAAATTCGAGAAAAATTGTAAAATATATACACAAATGAACAAATTAATCACCGTAGAAGCCCATGCAAACGAATAATGATCTGAAAGAAAACCTCCAAGTGTCGGACCAATTACTGATCTAAAGTATGAACAAAAATGAATTAGTTTAAAAAACAAGAAAATTTCAAACCTAGAAATAAAAATTGACAAAGTTTAAAGACTACCAAAAAAATAAACTAAAAGCAACGTTTGATAAAACAAATTTATGCCCAGCAGCAGCAGCAGAAAAAAAAAATGTTTTTGACAAGTTACCATAAAAATCCCCTCTATATTCTTCTTACACGAAACTTTTAATTAATAAATAGTCAAGTTTGGCATCAGTAAATAACTTTTTAAAAGAACAAGAGAGCCAAAAAAAAAAAAAAAATCCTCTCTAAAGTCTTCTTACATGAAACATTTAAAAATTAATTACCCCCGGCAAAGTTTTGCATTAGTTATTTTTATTATTATTATTATTTATCATAATTTATTATTAATATTAATTATTTAACGTTGGTTAAAAACGTAGTATTACAATTATATAAATTTATAAACTAATATAGACAAAACCAAATTTTTTTTTTATTTATTAAAACAATCATATATAATATATTACAATATAATTTTGAAAATTTAATATATTATAATATATAATTTAGAATTTGATGTACATATTAACTAATTGCAGATAAAACAATGACAAACTTTCTCTCCATTTTTTAATACAAGATATAAAGGAGGTAGTTGTTTCCGGTTCTTTGTATGTATTCGGAAGTGAGTTCCAAATAATACTAGCCTTAAAAACCAGAAAGTTTGTACCATGTTTTAGTTCTGGCAGGTGGTATAAAAATTTGGTCTATAAGTCTCAAAACATACCCTATTTTTTTGAGCTTAAATAGATTCAACATTAACTGTGGGTTTTCAGGTCGCAGAGATTTAAATACCTCAGTCATTAACACCTGAAGATGTCTTGTATGGATGCTCATTGTTTTTTCCTGTGAAATAAATTCCTGTAAAGATAAAGAGAAATTTTTTTGCATAAGTGGCTAAGCCCTTTTGTGAACTCGATTAATGAGAGCACTATCTTTTTTAAGACAGAACATCCATATCAGAGGACAACATTGAAAAGATGGTAGGATTACATTTACAGCAGTTCTCAACTGGTTTGTGTTCATACAGTTTCTCAATCTAAAAAATTGACTAACTTTGTTATTTGCAATATCACAAATAGTCTTTATATGCAGGTGAAAGTTTAACTTCTTGTCAATACATAAACCTAATAGCTTAACAAATTCCTTACTAACAATTTTTTTTTATTCTATATAAAAACTAATTAAATTTAGTACTCCAAGAAACATAATTTGAAACTTATCTGGATTAGCTACAAGTGAGTTTTTTGTTAAAAAATCATTGATATTTTTAAAATCTATAGTAAGTCTATCAATAACAGTTTCTAAGGTTGCATCACATATGTAAATAGTATCGCCATCCGCAAAATTACAGGCGTATGTCTCTTTAATAAAAAAAAACCATTAATAATCATGTTAAAAAATAGTGGTCCTACAATAATGCCTTGAGGGACTCCTAGAATTATAACAAGCTATGTAGTAAAAATAGAACCTAATTTTACTTTTTTATTACTCAAATAACTTTGCATAATCGCATACTTTTCATAGAAAACCTCTCAAATACAATCAAAAGCTTTTGAAAGGTTAATTAACACTGTCCCTATAACTTCTGTTTTGTCCAAGCACGTCTGCCACTTATTTAAAAACCTAATAAAAGTGTTGTACAGAAAAACGTTTTTTAAAACCTCCAAGAAATTTTGAAAAGTATAAGTATATTTGGTGATAAATAATCATTTCAAAGACCTTTGATATGGTTGGAAGTTTACTTATGGGACAATAATAACTTTTATCTATTGTATTTACCTTTTCTCTATAAAACTTCTAACTTTATCATACTAAATTTTTAACAGAGTATCAATCAAAATAAATACTCTATAAAAATTTTTTAAAAGATAATTCTCACTAAAAGAATTATCGTATCTAGGCTCAAAACTAGGTTTTTTTGGCAGATTGTTGTATGGTACAATAAATATGCTCTATCTACAATACATTGTAGATATTGTAGATATAGGACGTGTTTAAATCTGATTAAAAAGATACATTGCAAATTTTTAAAAATTAATGCTGGTTATGTGAATGGTATTATAAATTTGG
>JAUZNK010004758.1:0-10276 GCA_035046665.1 Euphysa ruthae | reverse complement strand
GTTTCTTTTCACAAAAGAGAGTTCTATGTAATGTAATGTAATGTATAAATACAGAAATACAGAAGAGCGAATATTTTTAAAGTATGATGAAAAAGTATGAAATCATTTAATACTCAAAGTTTCTTGTTAATTCTCGTCAACATTCTTGAGTCAAATAATTTTTACATAAATTTTTACAAATTTAAAATGTTAAAATATAAATTTCAGTGCAATGGGATCTTAAATGTAACGTCAGAAGGGTTGTGCTTAGGGCGATGATAGGAACTAATCTTTGGTCTCGAATCGGATTAGTTGGTATTTCGTTTGGTGTCTACAATTAAAAACAATTTTATTTCGTTTGTTGAGAAGATTGTTGCCCGTATATGTGGCAATACCCGTTTTTTTCACTTAGGCACAGATTACATCACTTAGTGTAGTTTTTTTATTTCGATACAGAATTATAGAAATAAAGCGCAGAAACGACACCGAACTTAGCAAAGAATACTGGAAAATAAAGGACCTAGCTGGTGAACCTGTAGTTAAGTGGAACATTTTAAAAAGCTGTAAAACCTACAACTTAAATTATAAATTAAAACTTTTTCATTGGTTGGCAATTTTTGTCTGTTCATGTGTTTAATAAAGGAATACTTCACCTTGGAGAAGTGCACCTTTTCGCCACCTGCAAATCAAACCCAGTTTGTTTAGTACTTCATTGAAGAATGAAAGTTTCGTAGAAGTAATTTTATCAAATAAAACTTAGGTTATGATGCTCTTAAAATTTGGAAGCTTTTTGGGGCAGTGTTCCTGTAACCTAATTTTCTCACAAACAATAGTGAACATTTTTAGGTGCTTACTAAAAACAAAAGCATACACCTTCATGTTGGCTTATTTATAATAAAATTTCATAGCTTGCTTGGCTTATTTTAAAGATGTTTGAAGAGTAAAGTTTGCAATAATCTTTCTAGTGAAAAATTGCAAATGCACAATGAATCTTAGGACGTTTACGTCCTGATATTAATGATTTCTGAGAAAAAATTTTTCATACAATATAAAACCAACGACAGCATGTTCACCACTGCTAATAATGGAATTTTTCTATTAAGAACGTAATATGTTGAGTCATGTGACCTACACAAAGTCCATCTCAGGTCAACGGAAAAATAATAGTTTACTACTAGTTTCAGTTGCTTTTGACGTTTCCGAGTTTTACTTTAGAAACAGGTGCATCTGTTGTTTTTCTTAAAAGCGGGTGTAACTGCTTATTTTCTTAAAGCATATCCAAGCACTTATGTAAATTTAAAATAATCTTTTGATAGAAAGAAGATACCAAACGAGTTGATCTGGAGCCGACTCAATCTAATCCTCCCACGAAAGAATTATTTCATAATCCTCTTCACCAAAACAAACAAATCTTAAAGATCACAAATAAGTAACAGTTATAAATACTCATTGCTGATTGCGGTTTTTAGATAGCAATTTCATTGGTCGATGTCACAAAAAATAGAAAATGGGTGGTTAATTTTGTAATACAAGAAACAGGATTGGCTAAAGATTCAAATAACTTCATCTGATTGGATAAGAATTTTGTTACAATACAATGAGAGATCATTTTTGATGTTACGTATTTAACCAGGATTAATTTAATTGGTTGTCATGTGTATTTGATTAGTTTGATTGGTTAATAAAGTGTGGTCAGATTATTTTCAAGTGTTTAATACTGACACACTGGCACCCATTACCTAAAAAAACAAAAACATTTGAAGGAGTTTTAAGCAGCTGAATTGACTACTGCAGGTATCTTGTCCAAATGATATTTTTTTTACCTTGATATTTTGATAATGATAAATTGATATTTTTTTTACCTTTTAATTTAAACATTTTTAGAATAAATAAAAAAAGAGGAGTTCAATGACGTTAAAATATACAATAGTCATAAGAATATTATAAACATATAACATGAGACAAACCTTCACAAAACAACGAAATTGTTGCAAGTTCCACTTTGACATCCAATGGCGCCACAAATGACTCATGTTTAAATTACCATGCAGCAGAAAATGTCATTCTTTTAATACAATTTCATGATTTAAAAGAGAAAAAGACCTAAGAACATGAAGATATGATATCTTAACCCGATGTGAATGTGAAATAATTTTCATTGCAATTCGGGAAATTTTTGTAATTTTTACTAACAACAATTTTTTGTCTAATTTTCTTTCTTCTCAACAGGTATCCTAATTACCTGGTATAGTAAAAGTTTTCTAAATAAGGAACTTAAACAATTCTTTAACCTTTCCTGCTGCTGTCATTTCTTTTTATGTTTGATAAAGGGAGCATCAAATTACTATTTCAACCGAAATAATTGTTTTGTAGGCGATGTCTATAAAGATATTTTTTACTCTGTGAAATATATGTCCTTATTTCAACTTCGTTTAATTTTTTGAAGTGAAAAGAAACAAAGAAATGTAAGTTAATAAAAAGATTTGATAGATCTGAAGAAACCAGCGTTAGAAATAACGACGTTTGTTTTACATCATATATAAATATTTTTGTTGATTAGTTGTGAGGCAAAAGGCTCTGGATAAAAGTGACGCTAAAATGTAACTGTTGTGATAAAGGCTAAACGAGAAATGTCCATGAAATTTTAGGATAATGAAAGAAAACATAAATTTAATTAGCTCGCATGAACCAGTTAAATTTAGGCATTATTTGTTTAATAAAAGGGATACTTGGCTATGAAAGGGGTATTTGGCTATAAAAGGCATACCTGGCTATAAAAAGGATACCTGGGTATGAAAGTGATATCTGGCTATAAAAGTGACACCTGGCTATGGAAAAAGGAAGAATATAAATTAATTAGCATGGTAGATTTCTTATTCTATCACGTTTTTAAACAATGTCTTACAAACTGAGCTATTTTTGAGGTTTAGTGTTTTCTAATAAACCCAGTTCTTATAAAAAGAGGATGTGCGAATGAAAGTTATTCAAACCAGAAATAATTTTGTAATCGGTATTTAAAGGTTAAATTTGTATTAAACAAAAAACAGAACGTCACTATACAGAATTTCTGCTTCTCTTTAATCTTTCCTTAAATGATATGCAAAGCTTTGAACAATATTACCCCTTAGTTATCTATATGAAAATTTACCTTTAATTCTAAAATAAATTTTTTCTTTCACAGATTTTGATTTTTTTCTTATAAATAGCTCGTCATTCCAACGAAATAATGGCAATCAAAGATACTCCTCTGACGCTTGCGCACCCAGTCGCTACTTATTTTAATGGTACGATGTGTTCCGTTTCAGACAGTATGGAATCATTGGATTCATTTCCATCTGCACACCCATTAGATCACAGAAGAAGTCCCTCGATCGATAGTAAAACCACAGACTATTATTCAACAAGCCCAACATCAAGTGACTTCCACCATTCACAGTCGAGCCTTTCTGATACATTAAGTCCTCAAGATTATCATGAATTAAAATCGCCTAACAAGCAGGATGCGTTCTTCCCGCAACCAACGACATTATTTGATCCTACAGTTGCTATTCCCAATGGAGCAATACATCAACACTGTGGTGGTCAATCATTTGGTTATGGATCTCCTTCTATAAATCAAACAAATGGATTGGTCCACCTACCGACATCTAACGTCCAATTAAAACCAAATCTTGAACTGAAGAATAACATGCACCTGTTCCACCCCCATGAAAGTATATCACATATACACGAACAAATCAGCCCAAATAGAGCACATGTTGGTGCTAGTGCCTTTAATATACCAAATATATCACCGTTCCCAGGTGACTTTCGCCCTTATCCTCAAGTTAACGACATGTTTTCACCAGTCAAGCAAGACTTTTACATGCAAGCGCCATTCTACGCAGGCTATCCAAATTATTGGTAAGTATTAGTCATATTTCTAGAAAATAATTTTGTGACCAGTATTCCTCAAATATTTTTAAAGGAACCTTTATTATTTTAAAGTAAATAATATATCGTTTGACAATAACTAAAGTTATTTATTTAATAAGAAAATGACAGCTATATTTAATAGAGAGGCTGCATAATATTTATGTGTTTGAGTGCCAACCATCCTTCATGGGAATAAACTCTTTAAGTTACACGCACATTTTTTCAAAGCGTTTTTTTTATTGCAGAATTTGGCTACGTCCGTTGAAATAGGTATTTAGCTTATACAATAATAAAAGACACAATCCTATTTTACATTACATAATAAACAAATATGTATTCATTCGCCGCCCAACAGTCTGCTTCCAATGCAAATATAGATACATACCTAAAGCCCAACAGTCTGCTTCCAAAGCAAATATCGGTTTTATACATTATAAATTTTTAAAAATTATACTTTGTTACTTTTAAGTAATATTTGACGCCCTGTTCTTTTTTTATTAATTCTGCAGGTGTCATAAACTGATAAAAGGGCTTGTTTGATCCATTGATATGACACAATAAAATCTTTTAATAAAACCTGTCTATCATCAAAGTTGTAGTTAAAGCTGGGCACGGCATTTAAATTACCATATTTGAAGTAAAAAAAAAAAGCAATGCAATATTTCAAAGGAAAAAAGAAGCTAAATTCGAAATTTATGATTTTTTGATCTTTGCAGGTATTTGCGGCAGCCTACCAATCAAATTCTTACTTGTATGTGGATTGATCAATCACCATTTCCAAAAAGTAAACCTTGTAACAAACAGTTCACTGCGATGCAAGATATCGTTCGACATATCAATGATGAACACATAACTAGACTTGACAACAATGAATACGTGTGTTACTGGCAAAACTGCAGTAGAAATTTGCTACCATTCAAGGCTAAGTACAAATTGGTAAATCATATTCGTGTTCACACGGGTGAGAAGCCATTTCCGTGTCCATTCCCTGGTTGTGGAAAATTATTTGCGCGTTCTGAGAATTTGAAAATACATAAAAGAACACATACAGGCAAAAGAACAGGTAATTGCTGGCTTGCACCTTATCATTAGTCTTTAAGTTTTAAAATACGATTCAAAGTTTTAAGAAAAAAAATGTTTTTGAAAATCAAAAAATTCATATCATTGGTCCAGAAGGCAATGCGAGTAAACTATTGGTGGTGGAAAAACCCTATAACCTGATTTTTGAAAGGTAAGGAAATTTTGGTCAAAAAAAAAAAAAAAAACACAAACACAAACGTCGAGTTATGTGCGAACTAAAATGAAATGTATCAGATTTAAAGATTTTATCTAGCTGTCTATTTGAAATGTGATTTAAAGTGCATAAATATAAATTTAACTATAAGAAATTTTTTCCGATTTTCATTCTTGGAAAAAAAATTTAAAGGATTTGAGAATAATTTTGCAGGATCGGTTTTTCGAGCGGGAATCGTCTTTCAATGATGAACGAAATCTCAAACTGCAAAGAGCATTTCAAACTGCAGTGAGTAACTTATGAATCATAGCCATTCATTCGAGCAGGTCTAAAAACATTCATTCATTTGAGAGAGCAGGTCTAAAAACATTCATTCATTGGAGAGAACAGGACTAAAAAATCAAGAGAGCATGTCTAAAAACATTCATTCATTCGAGAGAACAGGTCTAAAAACATTCATTCATTCGAGACAGCAGGTCTAAAAACATTCATTCATTCGAGAAGGCAGGTCTAAAAACCTTCATTCATTCGAGAGAGCAGGTCTAAAAACATTCATTCTTTCGAGAGAGCAGGTCTCAAAATAAATTTCAAAAGTGTTACTATCAATTCTTTTCATCCTAATCATATAAAAATGATTTATTTTAAAATTTTAGGTGAGAAACCATTTCTATGCGAATTTAACGGCTGTGATCGACGGTTTGCAAACTCATCTGATCGCAAGAAGCACATGCACGTGCATTCTTCTGAAAAAACATATAACTGTCGAACAAGACATCATGTAAAAGAACCATCTTCTAAAAAACAAAGAATAACAGAAGAATTCCCATGTAACAATTTAAATATGGAAACTGCTGTACCTGTAGACTTTAGTACCCCGTTAACCCCAGACAGACATTTAAATAATAATGCACCAAATGCACTGAGCCATTCTTATGGAAGTTTAGTAGAAAAAATACAAAATGTAAATCCTTTAGAAA
Organism: Euphysa ruthae; assembly: GCA_035046665.1. Taxonomy (NCBI): domain Eukaryota; kingdom Metazoa; phylum Cnidaria; class Hydrozoa; order Anthoathecata; family Corymorphidae; genus Euphysa; species Euphysa ruthae. The sequence continues at coordinate 4,171 of JAUZNK010004758.1, read as the reverse complement.
AAACGATGTTAAATAATTTCATGGTGAAACAAGAATTTGAAGACATTAATTCCGATATGCGTCAACAACTATCCGACATGACGCAAAGTCGCATAAACGAAGAAAGTATCGTAATTCCTTGGTATACATGTGATACGCATATATAAATTCTTTTACTATTATGAATTTTTTTATTGTAGTATGTGTCGATAAGTTCTTTCTAGTGACACTTTCTACTGGGTAGACATAGATCTTCCTGGATAAGTAAAGATTTTAACAAAATCCTTAGAGCACACTTGTCTTGGAAAAAGCCCTTAATTTGATGTTAATAAAGTATTTGCCCTCATTATATTGTCTCAGTTATGTTTGTGTGAGAGTTTATCGGCAGATAAAACTTGTACATTTTCGAATTTTATAATTATAACAGTGAATAATATTAAAAGTATTTTTGACTAATTTTTTTGAATATTTAAAATAAATTGTAATTAGAACGATAGATAAAAACTTGTTATGTTATAAAGACCCATCTATAAAAGTTATCGCGAAAAGGTTGTTATGTTTTAAAGACCTATCTAAAAATATTTCTCCTTAGATTAAATATGACCTGTAAATGTGATCCGTAAAAAATTTAAGAAAGTTCCCCCAAATATATTTTTGAATTTGAAGAATATGTCAAATAACTAGAAACAATTTTACTAAATCTAAAGCAATAACAATATATAACACCACGTCTTTATATGAACTTAAATCCGACATAACTAGATTGCACAAGTTGCATAAAATATGCCAAATTTAATGAAATTTGCTCTCTTCTTCTATTGACATGAAAATAAAGATCGTCGAGATCCAAGTTGCAGTTCATCTAAGTCATGCTTTTTTTAATACCTAGTCATCATTTATTAAGTTTGGTTTCATTCCATTCTGTCTGTGCAAAAGAAGAATCATTTTTAAAAGTTTTTAGTATTCTATTTTTCCTTTCGTTTCTTTACTTTTTCTCTTTTTTTTCCCCCACTTTTGCATTGTACAATGAAAAATAAGTATCGACTTATAATATAAATAAATACAAATTGTGACCGATTATTCTTCATTGAAAAAAAAAATACTTTTATTTTGGTTCTTCATTCTAGAAAACTCACAACACCCCCAAAACAGGGTAATTTTTCGTGACACTTCGATGAAGCCGTCATAAAGAATTTTTGCTTTATTAAGCCCTAAAGACTAGCTTACCACATTTCATTGTTTCTCTTAACAACTCTATCAAATATGTTCGTTGTGTAAGCCAGGTATTAAACTTCAGCTTATCTTTTTATTATCTAATAATTTCACACACTTGACTTCCTATACCTATTAAAATCACACCCTCGGCTTCCTATACCTATTAAAATCACACCCTCGGCTTCCTATATCTACTAATGTCACACCCTCGACTGTCTACTACTAATGTTACACTTTTGACTTCCTATATTACATTTTTGACTGTCTTTATCTACTACTTTTACACCTTTGACTGTCTATATCTTCTAATTTTACACCCTTGTCTTCCTATATGGCATTTCCATTAATATTTAATACTGGTATCTTCGATATAAATTTAGTTCCGTCAAGGTTGTGATGTTGTATAGAGTATAGACATAATGACAGGAAATTAAAAAAATAAATCACATTCATTCTAGAAAGACAGCAAATCAGAAAGAAAATTACAAAACAATACTAAAAAGCACAACAAAGCCCAGAAAAGAGTAACAAACTGAATTAAAGAGCAGAAAGCTCCAAGCATTAGAATAATTAACGAAACACTTCAACTTATCGCAGCTAATTTTGTTAATTGAATGTTTACATTTGTAAACCTTCAAATACCAAGCTATCTAATTTAGCTTTACGTTTCGTTCTGATCCTTCCTACAGTGTTCTGAAGGATCGGTTTTTATTGGAAAGTGAAATTTGTTAAAATCTTTATTAAACTTTGTTGATTCGCTTAAAATAGATTCTCGAATCAATAAAATAAAAAAAGCATATTAGCGTGTACCAATAAAATTGACTGAGACACAGAAAAAATATGCAAAAAAGCAGCCAAATCAACAAAATATTTAACGGATATTTCGACTTCCATTTGTTGTACTCAAAATACAAAATGTTTTTTTTGCAAGGAGAAAATCGAATAATTACAAATAATTATTTAATTGATTATCGAAAAGTATACCTCATATAAAATGACTCTTTTACAGAAAAAACGCTGTGACAAGTACTTCGTATGGAATGACTCTTTTGAAGACAAAAGGACTGTGAAAAATACATCATACGGAATGACTCTTTTGAAGACAAAGGACTGTGAAAAGACTCACAATGAAATTCTGGATCAGATCAATTTTTTCTTTAAAATTCAAAACATCTGGATCGAAATTTTTCATCTGCAAGTCTTACAATCGTATTTCTTTTCTCTACAATGAGATTAAAAGAAATATATATCTCACCAAAATGCGACATCCAACTTTCACTTCAGTGAAAGTTTTATTAAATAATCGCTTCATGCTGAGAGGCTAGATATTTTCGTAGAGGCTACATATAAACAAGCAAGCAATTAGGCTTGATTTATAATTTTCTATCTCATCTTAGTGGTATATTTGAATAATTTGTCAAATAACTACTAACGAAAAAATTTTTTTCACAAGAAGTTCAGAGCTTTAGTGAAAAACGAATTCCATACCCTTATAAGATAAAAAGCATTAGACATGGATGCTGGGGTGTACCCTGAGCTTTAGTGAAAAACATTAGACGTGGATGCTGGGGTGTTCCCTGAGCTTTAGCGAAAAACATTAGACGTGGATGCTGGGGTGTTCCCTGAGCTATCTATTTGTCATTTTAATGTTTTGAAAACATCTATAAATGGTAAATCAATACATTAGCTAATAGTTTTTCAAAAATGTTTGCTGAAAAAATGAAGATTATGATAAAAATGATGATGCAAATTTTGAAAGCCTAAATACTTAGAATTATATTACAAAAAGCCGCCGTTGAAGAGATAATAGTTATAGAATTTCGGTTAAAGAATGTCGTTTATAGGAATTTGGTTATAGAATGCCGTTTATAGAATTTCGATTGTAGATTTACATTTAGACATGCAGTACATCAAATGATATTGATTGGGAAAATAATTTTACAAACATGTACAAAATGTTATGACACTTTTACGCAACTAGGACACCTTAATAAATGAAAAAATTACCACAAGCAATTAAAAATACGGATACCTCGCCCTTGGTACACTCAACTTTAGGTCTACCTTTTGGTTAATAGAACTTAGGAATTTAAAAAAAAACTTTTTTTTATTCTAGAGGTATGGGATTAAAGTGACATGTCCGTACTTATTTGGGATTGCCATAATTTTTGCGATTTTCATCTACAAAATCATTTTTACACCATGCGTCAAATGTGACTTTGTGCTAAAACTTGATAAAAATCTAATATATTACGTCCAAGATTGAAGCTACAAAGCCTAACACCTTTTAGAGTGCGAATAGAAACTTTGGAGATAGAATTAAAACTATAACAGATGCATTTATGAAGCAGTGCAGAAATCCATGTATGGAAGAGGCTGCCCCCGAGAAAACAACATCTTCGATTTTACCAGTTTTGCCAGTTTTACCAGTTATACCAGATTTAAAAATGAAAACACCTGTTAAGTATTGAAATTCTCTTATCTAATGAATTGCATAAATAAGGAAATTGTCAGTCTTCTTTAAAAAACACATGTTGACGAGTTCACTTTTAAACAATTAAATAACAAATCATGCTTGTGGAATATGTGGTAAGACTAGGGTAAAATAGTTATATAAAATCTGATTCATTAGAAAATATTTGTAAAATTTTCAATTTAGCAAAAGCCTTATACACAAAACTGTCATTTTGATAATATTTACTTAACGCATCACATTCCGTCCGAGGACTGTAAAAAGTCATTTAAATGAATGACAGTTTGTAAACAAATCTGCTCATATGAGATGATGACTATGATTAACCAACATGACAAATGGTAGTAATAACCATACAAAATTAAAAAGTGAGGAAATTTCCTCTGGTCATATTTTTAACTAAATATTTTGAACTACATTCATGAAAAAGTTAATAAAATTCTTGATGCCTTGCGTTCTTTTCTCAGTGCACTCAAGCAACATAGGAATTTTTTTATGCTCTAT
>JAUZNK010004757.1:0-10277 GCA_035046665.1 Euphysa ruthae | reverse complement strand
ATATATATACTCTCTGACACCAATATGTGTGAGTTCGATATATAAAAATGACGAAGTGATTATATCGAAGTTTTTGTGGTTTTATGAATAATTAAGAAGCATGTTAGATTAAAGTTCCTATTTGCTAAGAAACAAAGTAATTCATAGAGAAAATAAGCGTTCGATTAAACAGTTATAGCTTATTTGTTGTTTTAAAATATTTAAGTTGATCTTGTAAGTATAGTATTGGTTATTTTTTTTAAATTTGCAAATAATTTAAGAAATATATTTGTGTCGTTTTATTTTTTACCGTATTTTATTATTTTTATTAACCTGCAATCAATTTTTATTTTTACTACTATAAATATTGTTCAGCAAAAGCTTTTTACATGGGCGATTTTTAGCTGACAAAAGTGAATGCAGGCAGGCGTGGAGGTAGGTGTATCGTCTGCCTCTCGTTTGTCAGTGAACTCTCAACAAGCATTCAATTTGTTTCAAAGTGAAATTGTGACTAAATAAGACTTTTAGGGTCAAAATACCCAATTATGGTAGTTTGTTCCTAGGCCCCTCAAAAAAAAATATATTTTTTTTTTATTGTACCACCTAACTTACACACTGCCAATATACCATCAAAAATATTCTAAAGTTTCTCTAAAGGAAAGTTATACTGAAATTAGTGATTTTCCCCCAAAATGACAAAATGAAAAAATCTAAAAAAATCTGATAAAAATATTAAGCTAATTATGCTATTTATGCTAGTTGAAAGCCTATCGGGGGATAGGCTTTGAACTAGCATTAAATCACTTTTTAATGTTTTTCCAGCATTGACATTGCATTCTGGATCCACTGTACAAGTTTTATATAATAAAATTGGTTATGCTCACCTTTATAACTGTTATTGGTTTTAAAATAATGCTCCGAAAAGTTTTGGTTCCAAAAATAAAAAAACCTGCCTTTAAAATTTTTGACCGTCTATTTGGTTTTGTAAAACTGCCTTGATTTGGTAACAAGTAATTGAAAAACTCTGCTCTTTGAGTCATTCAACCTCAATATTTTTTGTATTGAAATTATGTTCATTTTAACTTATAGGTTGGGAAAAAGTAGTGAGTCATGACTTAAAGGAGCCTGTTCATATTGCTATCGATTGGATTGCTCAAAACATTTATTGGACGGATGCTGAATTGCATCGTGTAGAGGTAGCACGGTTGGATGGTACGGCACGGAAAACAATTGTGTCAGAGGGAGTATTTGAACCACACGGTATTGCTGTTGATCCAATTGGGGGGTATGTAAATTTTTTTTTCAAATTTTAAAGCCTTAAAATGATCCTCAATATACCGTGAATGATCAAATAAGCCCTGATTGCTTTTTTTGTCAAAACAAGATTTTAAGGGGGGAGGTTATTCAAGAGGTTTGAGATAGAAGGCCCTCTTCTTTGACATAAATTTTCAAGATTAATTTTACTGCTAACCAATAAAATCAAAATGGTTGAAAAATTTTTCTCTGTAAGAGATTTTTTGGTTGCCAATTAAAATACTAAAGATTTATTTTTTAAGGTAAAGGCTTAACAAATGATATTATTTGTATAAACTTTCTTGTTTATACAGTTTTATGATGGTTATCATTTTTATTTTTTTAATTCTATAAATTCTTTGTTGTAGAAAACTATATTGGAGTATTTCGGGAAACAAAACACAGATAGAATCAACAAACTTAGACGGCAGTAACCGAAAAGTTCTTGTAGTGGAAAACTTTCATTCGGTGAATGGTATAAATGGAGTTGCATTTGATAGACAGCGCAATGTTGTGTATTGGGTTAATGCTGGTAATGAAGAAGTAGCAATGTTTGATTTGATTAAACAAAAAAGGGTTTCTGTATCACATGAACCTAAACATCCGTTCGCTATTTCTGTACTTGGTGACTATGTGTACTGGACTGATTGGTTTCGTAAAGTTACACAATTCAATATTAATACGCAGAAACATGTAACGGTATGAAGTTCTTATGTTAAATTCTGTTTTATAAAAATAAACAACAACTTGTAAGTTAATGTCTCTTTCGACATTAAATGATAAATAATGAGTCTTAATGCTTGTCCGATGACACGACATGTGAATATAATTCAGGTAAATGCAGAAAGATTTAACTTTTTTTGAAATATCAACCTCTTCAATATAAGAGCAACTTGTTTTTGTGTTCAATTCCTTTAAATTAATATTTCACATATTTTAGCAAAAAAAAATAAAAAAGTATAACATTGTATAATATAATATCACTAGATTTTTCTTTTTTTTTGTTATTTTTCTGAGTTCTATGCCAGAAAAACTCTTGTGTCAAATTACTATTGGCTCAGTGATACAATTATTTAAGCTCAATTTCACTTTATTTCCTTTACAGCTGGCATATGGTGAGCAAATGGCTGATGTGATGGGAATAAAAGCAGTAGATACACGTATCATAGACGATTCGAATCCATGTTCATTCAATCAAAACAATTGCTCCCACTTTTGCTTTTACAACCCTATTAAAAATATACCTGTTTGTTCATGTCCTACTCAAATGGAATTGTCTATTGATGGTCTCACTTGTCATGGTATGCAACCATTTTCTTTTGATGTGTTTTATTTAAGAAGGTTTGCTTTGAGTTTTTAAAGAAGAATTAATTCTAAATTCATCAGATAAATGTGACAAATTTGAATTTTTGGGCCAATTTGGAAATTCTTTAAGTTTTAAAGAAAAAAAAATCCCATGCTGCTGAAATTTTACATGGAAAATAATTATAAAAATGCCTAGAGTTTTTTATGCTTCTTAAAATGTTATGTTTTGTTGGTGGTGAAATTTTGTGTAATACTAGAAAATTGTTCTTTCTCATATGTTGGCTGTGGTCAGTCAATAAAGTCTTAAGTATAAAACTTATTGTCTAAAAGTCTAGTATAAAACTTATCTTAAAGATTAAGATAATTTTAATCTGAAATATCACAAAAATTATTAAATGTTTCCATCATCTGCAACTCAATTTACAAAGACTGCTGTTATTGTATGAGAACTATCTAGACTTTTTGTATAAGGTAAATTTATTTCTTTTAATGTTTATAGTGCCAAGTGGTTTTTTGCTGTACTCTAGTCGCAATCCTAATGGGATTTGCAAGTTGTCTATAAATACTTATCGTAGTTCAAAAAATCTGCCACTTCAGAATTCAAATCTAGCCACATTTGTTCAAACATATTATAATGAAAGCCGCTTGTTTTGGTTTGACAAGACAGAACCACATGCAATAAGCAGTGCATTTTTGAATGGGAGTGGATTTCAAACTATTGTAAAAGGTGGCTTGGAAAACGTACATGGACTTGCAGTTGACTGGATGGCTGGGAATATTTATTGGGCCAATTTGAGAATTGAAGTTGCAAAATTAGATGGAAGACATCGTAAAGTGTTGGTTTATGGAGAGGATATGGCACCTACTGGTTTTGTTGTTGTTAATCCACATATTAGGTATGTTGTATGTTTAAGCCATTGGATTTGTTCAGAGTACTAGCCAGGATCTTTATGTCATGTCGTGGCATTTTTGAACATCACATATGTTCAAACAAACAGCTGGGGAGGGGGGTTGGTGTATACTGTAAGTACCACCCCCAATGGGGATTTAGCCTTTAACCTTTAATAATGCTCTATAACGGTCCAATGCATTACAATTTCTGTGTTGAAGATATCGGTAGGTGGGCAAAAAATACAAATAATGGATATTTGATCAACTATTTCCTAATAAAATTAAGTAAGCATGAATTAATATTACGAATAAACATGTTGCTGACTTTTATATTTTTCTGTTTTTATAGTTAATCTTTTTACCTCCTCATGTTTAGTATTACATTTCGGCTATAATAAGAATTTTTAAACATGGGCAGAGTAATATATTTTAAAGGGTTTAACCAAGTAAGAGAAACATAACATAACAACAAATAGAATGATGAGTTAATGTTATAAACACATGTTTAAGTATATTGTTGTTTTGATTCTCATTTTTTTATCAAGTAGAATAGAATTTAGCGTAGTGGTGATGCATTTAAAGTAGCAGAGATAATAACAGCTTACTGAGCCTCAGGTTACAGGACCAAGACCATAGGTAGAACTCTGGTGTTATATGTGTTTCTCTAAAAATTTACTTCATGCATGTGTTTTTGTCACTAAATCTTGCAGATTAACTTTTTTTTTTGCATATCAAACCAAAATTTATTTATTTTTTCTGAATTGTTAGCTGTCTCGATGGGATAGTGTTTGAATATTTACGAAACATTAATATTTATTTAAATCAAAAAATAAAATTTTCCTGTTTTGTTTTATAGTGTAATGTTCTGGTTTAATCAGAGAATTCAAAATGCTTCTGAAGGCTTTTCTTTATGGCAGGCAAATTTAGATGGAACCTCAAGACAACGTTTGATTTCTGGCCTAAACCCGACCAGTTGTTCTATTGACTATGCTACCAATAATATTTTCTGGGTGCAGCGAGAATTGAGTGAATCACTTATTGAATTTTATGATCTTAAGTTGAAAAAAAGGACTGTGGTTGCTCGTGGATTACCTTACACGCCTGCGTTACTTATATTCCAAGATATGATCACGTACGGCAGTCATGGCGATTCTACATCCATTAAAATGTTGGATATTAGTGGGGAAAAAAAAGCTATTGAAATAACTAAGGGTGCTTCATTTATTATTGATATTAAAGCGTTCCATCCGAGTGTCCAAATTGGTATGCTACTTTTTTTTATTAGTGTCATGATTTTTATCTTATTTTACTAAAATTTAAATTTTTTTTCTATATATCTCAAATTAAAGCCTAGTTTGCAATTGTTTATTTAAATGATTTGGTATACCAATGATGTTGGGTTAAATACATAAAGTTTTACATTATTTATGTTAATAAAACTATCTTGATTATTCTATGTTTCGTCATAGGCTCAAATGTCTGTTCCAAAAACAATGGTGGATGTGAACACCTTTGCTTTGCAACTTCATCATCTGTTCGTGTATGTAGTTGTGCAACTCATTTCACTCTCAATCCAGATGGTATGACATGCTCTGGTCCTCAAAATTTTCTCATCTTTAATCATGAATTATCTTTTATAAGATTATTGTTTAAAGATTCTTTGCCAGAAGCAGTTTTGCCTATCTTTAGTCGTGTCAAGCCACCTTCCATAGCTTTTGATGAGATACGTAACTTGGTTTATTGGCTTGATCCTGAAAAAATGTCTCTATCGCGTGTTAATCAGAATGGGCTTGAACTAGAAAGTGTGTTGCTGCTTAAACAAAACCAAACAACATTGTCTGAACCTTTTGATTTTGCCTTAGATCAATTTAGCAATGCTATATTTTGGACGGATAAAAAAGACAATACTATAAAATTTATTCATGTGGACACAAGAAAAAATGGAACAATAGTGCAGCGAAATAATCTTTACCCACGCAAGATAGTTGTGTTTTCAGAGGTTGGAAAAATGTTTTGGAGTAATGCCCCTCCCAACAGTCAACAAACAATGATAATGTCAACAAAGTTAACCGGAATGGATATCATTCAACTAGATGTCTACCGCAAGACAGTGATTGTCGACTTAGCAATTGATTATGTAACTGAGCGTCTCTTCTGGTTAGATACGGAAAGAATAGGAAGTATGTCACTAGAAGGGAAGGATAAAATTTACCACAAAGTGAAGAATATGCACACTCCTGTGTCGCTAGCTGTGTACAAGGATTTCATATTCTACGCTGATAGTTCAACAAGATTTATTAATCGAGTATGGAAGGATAAAGTGACGTCCATGGAGTCTGTGTTTCATGGACCTTATGATGTATCAAGTTTGGTTGTTGCTAACCTTACAAGAGGGAAAGGTAAATTTTTTTTTGCTCAATACTCTAATCTTGGATTTTATCAAGAAGATGTTTTTCTTTTTCCGTTTAATGACAAGCTGCAGTAATGCAATTTTTAAATTTTCTTTTATCTTTTGCACAAAAGTGAAACCAGGTTTTTTATACTTCCTTTAAATCATATAATATTCTAAATATTTCTTAATTAATTCATTTTTCTTTTCATTTCTCTTACCCCCCACCCCCTAATTCTTTGTAGATTTTACGAAACACTTTTCGTGAAACTCATCTTAACCAATCTTTATATTTTTTTTGTCAGTGTTGTAGGTTTTTTAATTTAATGCATTACGTTAATTGGGACTTTTTTTTTATCTTTTGAGATGGATATATTTTACATAATTATAGACGCTCATCCATGTAAAGTTAACAATGGTAACTGTAGTGATATTTGTACCATCAAATTTGAGATTGGTTTATCTCCAGTTAAGAGCCAAGCTAAAGCTCTATGTGCTTGTCCGATATCTCATGAAGTAACTGAACAGACTAAATGCAAAGGTAAGAGAATATAAGAGTTTTCAAACTCGAAAATTACATTTTGCTTTTCTCAGAGAATTAAGATTATAACTTTTAAAATATTTCAAAAATCAAGAAAGCTGGAAAATTTAAAAGTAAGCTTCAGTTGGTTTGTGCTGAGCAAGTTTGCTTATCTTGGTTAATTAGTTTAAGAATGGTATTGGTAAGCTAAAACTTCAGCTATGAATGCTTGGGATGTATTTTTGAATAAATCAGCTATATGACTCCATCTACATTTGTATGTACTGACAGGCTAATAATGTCAGTTGGGAGTTTTTTTGTTTTTTTTTAATAAAAAATAGTTTCGACAAGAAAGCACTTTGTATGTTGTTGCGTACTGCATACTTTTTCTCCATAAACATAAATTTATCGTAGTATCCAAAATATAATGAGAAGGTATAATATATAAATGTTCATCATGCACACTAATCATTCACATCCTTGTAGTCTAAAAATTTACCAAGTTTGTTTGTATTATGGAATATATATTGTAAAGTATTGCAGGAAAGTTTAATTTAAGTTTTGTGCAATTAAATTTCTGAAGCTCCTTTGATTCAGTGCTAAGTCCATACGTGCTTGAGGCAAATGACGTGACAGATTTTGAAAGAAATTTTTATTCTACTTTTTTGATTTTGATTTTGTGCATGAAATTAGATGTCATGGTTGAGAAATAAATTACCTGTTCCAAAATTTCTCAAAATTTCTTATTCTTGCTAAAATTTGGGCTAACGAAGCAAAAATCATTATTTGCGCGTTTTTCTTGATATCTGCTCATTCTGTTTTTTCAAATTTTTTGCATTTGGTTAAGTCTTAGTGAGGTAAACTATGTGACAAAGTAATATTTTTTGAGAAAGTTATTTCTAGTTTGATTATGAGCAAAAATAAACTGAAAATCTGTATTTTTCGATTTTTTTTTTTTTTTGCGCATGAAGTTAGATTTAAAGGATGAAAAATAAATAGTCTGTATCAGATTTTTCTGAAAATTCTTATTTTTGTTAAAATCTGTGTAAATGAGGAAAAGGTTCATTTAACGTTTTTCTCAAGATACATTCATCATTTTTTTAAACTTTTTTAGGAAGGTACGGGCTAATGTCTCAAATAATGTGATGATAATAGATTTCTGAGAATAATTTTTTGTTAGCCTGACCTAAACAAGGGAAAACTTAATAATATTTATCTTTTTCCTTTTATTTTTAAATGGGGTTGGTCCAAAATCACTTTATTTTTTTGTATCGCGCATAATAAAATTTAATCTAAATATTGTTTTTCTAGCACACAAACAACAATGTTCTGCAGATGAAATATATTGTGCTGAGGATAGTATGTGCTATAAGAAATCACAAGAGTGTGACTTCAAGATACATTGCTCCAGTGGACAGGACGAAGCACCTGAGAAATGCAGTAAGTGAATCAGTTTTATTTATTGGCTGCCCGATAAGCATTACATGCAATTTTTTTGCTCTTTTTTAAATTAAATGTTTCATAATTATATTTTGAAAAAGAACTTTAAAATAATCTAGTCTTAATAAATAATTTAATATTTATTATTAATTATATAAATATAACTTCATTCATATATTTTTTTTCGTTCATATATTTTTTTTCGTTCATTAAGTGTTTCCTGCAGCAATCCTTGTAGATTATTAGCTTCCTGTCAAAAAATTTTTTGATTGGGTAATTAAAAAAATACATTGCAGTGGCTAAATTAATTTTATGTGATGCAAAAAACAAACGGAAAATTTAATTATCTTATTTTATACTTAAGTTTAGTTTATGTATTTGATTTATAGTATTGTAAATTTGATTGTGAAATCAACTAACTCATTGCACTCTATTATATGGTTCCTTGTTTAGTTTTTCAGTAAAATTTCTTATATTCAAGTCTGCAAATAAATTTTTTTTTAATTTTTATACATTTAAGTTAGCGATAACATACATGATTTTATGTTTCAAATATTTGTCAAAGTTTCTGCTAATTTATATTTTATATTTATATTTATAACCATTTATAAATTTTATAATTCATTTATAACTTATATTTTATATTTTCTGTGAATTTAGTTTTGAATAAAGATGAATAAATCACCTTTAATGCATTTTGATGCTTTATAATGACCATTTACCTGCTGGAAATATTTTAAGGGATCAGAGAATGTTTTTGTACATTTTAATAAATGACCATTTTTCTGCCGAAAATGATTTCTCATGAATTTAGGTGAACATTACATAGAAGAGCTAATTTGAATTAAAATATTTCAGGGTGAGGAGGCTTTAAAAAGAACTTATTTAGCGTAATATATTTTTTCTTGTATTGATTCAAATCAAACATTAAAAATTTTTAATGGTAGATCATGTTTGTTGAAATTTACATTGTCACGATGGAAAAAATCGTTTTTGATTTATATTATATAAATATATTTATAAATATTTACCTGTTTTTTGTTATAAATTTCTCATAAAATGATATATAAATATGTCTGCCACTGGATCTTCTGTAGTCTTTTAGAAAAATTTTGTATCTAAAACATTTAAAATTAATCCCAAACAGAGAATAATAAAAACAAAAGATTGTTTTATATTGATATTTATTAAAAATTTTACCAGAAAATGATGTGGCATATAAGCAGCTACTTTATTTTTGTAATCTTAGAATATGGGTAAAAGGTGTCTTCTTTAAATTTATATTACACTTTAAGTTTTGATGCTAAGTGTAACACTGCTTTATTTCAGTGTACCCGCTTCCTCCATGTAGCTCTGGATTTATACATTGTGGTATAGGATGTATCAATATCAAAAAACGATGCAATAAAAGGCAAGATTGTCCAAACAGTGAAGATGAATACCTATGTGGTATGTGCTTTTTGAATGGGTTTTATATTTTCTGAAATTAAACTGTAATAACGTTAGGTGTGAAATTATCCAAAACACCGTACAATTTAATCCCAGTAAAAATTTTATTGCTGGATATATTAATTTGAGTAGATTTTAATTAAGCCATATTGAAATTTGTAATAAAGCTCATTTTTGCAAGTGGTGTCAGTTTTGATTAAGTGACTTAGAAGGCTAGCTGGACCAGCGAGTGAGCTAGGTATTTAGATATGATTGCTTACATTAGTTTCATTTTTCAAGTTATAGTTATATTTTTAATTTAATAAGGATCTGTTTCTGTTGTGGAATTAAAGATAGCACAGTTTGTTATCTTGGGGTAGCGTGATAAAAATATATGGATGACACATAGTAGCGTATTAAAATTTTATCAATTTGCTTTAGCATAGCGTTTGTTTTTTTTTTTCTCAAATCCATATTTTTTTGCTTTTGAATTCGTATTTGTGAGCTGTGTTCTAGTGTTAAATTATGTTGAATTTATCTTGGCTTTGTTTTAGACATGTGTGGAAAAGATAAATTCCAATGTGCTGGAGAGTTTAATAGATGCATTGATATAAAGAAAAAATGTGATGGGAGTACAGACTGTTCTGATGGCTCTGATGAGGATTTTTGTGTTAAAGGTATTTCAATTGGATATCATGCGTCAAAATGTTTGTAAAGTTTTCAATTAGTTTCTTCCCCAAATTTAACCTAAGACACCAACATTTTAGGTGAAGGAGAGGACAAAATCTAAACTATATAAATATATACTATGCAAAATTTTTCTTTTGAAGTCAGCTTCAGCATAAAATTACTGGTTAAATTTTAATACAGAGAGAAGTATAGAAACAACAAGTAATATTTTATAATTGAGCAGGAAACTGTTTTATATAACTGTTTTTAGATGCTTGGTTTAGCCAAAAGTATAGTTTCTGATAAATAACCACTTTATATCACAAAAAAAAATTAAATTTAAATATGTAATAATTATGTATA
>JAUZNK010004756.1:0-10277 GCA_035046665.1 Euphysa ruthae | reverse complement strand
AAATTTTCGCTTGGATTTTTGATACCAGCGTCGTCAGCTTTCATTACTTATAACTGTAGCGTCACTATATTAGCTTCTTTTTTTTTTTTTTTTTTTTAATTTAGTTGACTTCTTTTTTGGCTGCGTATTTGGTTTAGATTTGCATTGGAATTAATGACTGTTTTATAGCCAGATTTTCGAAAGATTTTCCTTAGTTTAAAACAAGTATTGAGAGCAAGCGTATTTATTGATGTTTACAAAATAATATATATATATACTTCTATAGGCTGTTGAAGAAGCATTTGTGCCTGTTATTAAAATGAACTTTGATGGAATTGAGGTATGTTATAAATATGAATAGAGTTGTATGTAAAGCATTAATTTTAGAACATTTGCTTTATTTAATCAGATAAATTTTGACCTACCTACCTAGGTAAATTTTGGAAGTAATATAGCTTGGCCTTGTTTTTAGCTGCTGTAGTTAAAAGAAACATAAGTTTCCTACTTATTGACTCATACCCACACTCTCATGGAAGTAGTAACTTCATAGTCCCTAAGAAGTGCTGTTGATAAAAACCTTCACATTATTTTATTGCTTTTAAAAAACATGCAACTAATTTGCTTAGATGGAATAATCTCTGCATCTGTCTAAGTGAATCAACATGTTTTTACCCAAAAAAGTATTGTTACAGGCTACACTGAGAAGAGGTGTGCATCCCCATCTGTCATTTTATAATAAACATCTTCATCTTCCTATTGGCCAATATCACAATTATCATCAACAATAAGTTCCGCTGTAGGCATATTTTTTGAATATTTTAATAGCTTTTAAATTTTCTGATGTTTTTTTTTTTTTTTTTTTTTTTTTTAATATGTTTTAATATATAGAATTTTGCATACAAATCATACTAATGATTTTTATCCAACTTTTAATATTTATAGAAATATTCTTATCTACAAAGAGCTATATTTTTTAACAGAATAAGAAACTTTTAAACATCGTCTCTTATATTTCATCCGTATTAACATGGGTATTAAACATGTCTTGTTACTAAAATTTATAAATTTCATCAGGAATGGCATTTGAAAAAAAGAAGATTTTATGGAGCAATATAAGACTTAGAATAATTAGGTTAAATTTATCTCAGTCATAATTCTCTGTTAAATTTGTTTGGCTTTATCATCATTTACTTTCTTTGGAAATGGTAGAGTTAAAAACATAAGCAGATGTATTTTATACTTTTTTTTATTTGGTTTATTTACTTCTTATTTAGATTGATTTGTTATTTGCGCGCCTTGCTCTCCCAACTATACCAGAAAATCTAGATCTTCTAGACGAGAATCTGTTAAAAAATTTAGATGCACGATGTGTTCGTAGTCTCAACGGTGGGTTATTGAATCAGTTGTTATATGTATTTTTTTTTATCAAAATCAGTTTTAGTTTTCATTTGGTGCAACTCAATAATTATGAGAGCAAACACTTCAAAAAAAGTTTTAACATAATATGATGGCTATAACTGCCAGCAAAGAAACCTTGACCTCAAATTTATATTTTTCAAGATGGTTCAAGATGGTATAACAATTTTTTTCTCTTATGAAATATGATTTTAAATATGACTCAAAAATTTTTCCCAACTTGACTGTTTAACCCTTTACTTTCTAATGTATAAGCTAATTTTTTTTGTTTTTGTTTAAAAATGGCCAGTCTACCATTTTTAAACAAAAAAAATTGGTCATAACTTCTGTTATATTAAAGTATAGAAGTTCAGTGATGGCTTATTTTTTATCTCATATCATCATATCATATCATATCATATCATCGCACCACCCATATTTACACACCATACGCCATCTTAAAAAAAAAATGGTAAAAAAGATTTTTTGGAAAAAATGAATACAAATAAATGTGTGTTATTTAGCTGTGCTTTATTTTTATTTCCAGACATATAGTTATAATAATGAAATGCAAAAAGCCATAAACATCTAACAAATTCTAAAATTAAAAATAAATTGCCATTTTTTGGCGGCCATTTTTTTTTTCAATGTTTTGAATTTATCTCAACTGTCAACAAAGTTCTAAATCTATGGAGCTGCCAAACTTTTCCAAAGTAGAATTTTATGGAGAATTCATTCAAATTGGTCTCCAGTTTATTAGAAGTCGTTTACCGGCCAAAAATTGCCTACAAAGTGAAAGCACACGAAACCCAAATGCTCTTGAAACATAACTAGAATAAATATTTAACTCACAACATTGATTTTAATTTTTATTTACCTTATATAATGCTAATCAAACTTTTCAGGCATATATAGATTTCACGCACCAACTCACTCAATTATTTAATTACTTTTAATTAAGCTTTATAGTTCAGAACCATTTTTAACTTAAAATTTATTTTTTGTAGCTGTGTTAAAACTTGAAGGGAAAGGTTAAACTTGATGACATCAAATTATGAAATCCAAATATTAAATCATTGTAATTTCTAAAATGGTGCAATTCTGCTGTGTTGAGATTTTTAAATAAACACATTAAAAGCGATAACACAAATCATTGATCTCAAGCCAAAATAATAATATTCCAAATTAAATAAATCTAATTGCAATAACAGGCACACAATGATATGTGATTTCATGAACCCGATCCAAATGCCATGGCATTTCGATTTTATGATTACCTGAAAAGCCAAACCTTTTCAGTACATAGAGACAAAAAAATTAGAATTAGGAATAATGCTGAAAAAAAACTTGAGAATAAAGTTTCATTTACAGCAGACTATTGTGTTATATTTAGAACGATTTTTAAATTTACTGACGAGAAACTAAAACTGTTTGTATGGAAATTCATCTGACTTCAAACTTCAAGCATAGAAAAACTGCTTTCAAGGAAATAGAAAAATAATTTAAGCTTAAATAAAGATTACTTAACTTTGAAATAAGTATTCTATGTGGGGATTTTCTTGAAAAAAGAGGGAGTCATTTGGTCAAGATATTTTCAATCAGTCTTCGAGCTGAACATTGTCATTTTTTTGGTACCAGTTTATGAAAAAATGTTACCCCAATACATTTTGTCCCATAAGAGTTAAATATTTAGGTTTTGCACTTTTTACCCTCATGGTGACAATCCAATAAAATTCACTGCTTTCCGTTTTTCCATGTTTTTTTGTTTGCACTTGCTCTTATTATGGAATTATTAATTTTTCAAACTCTTTCAGACCCAAATATGTCTAAACGATGTTATTTTGTTTAATTTCTTTGACGTAAGTTGGGTTTTTTTGACCGAAATTATATATCATATTAAAGGATATTATTTCTGGTTATTTTGCTTTTCAGCTATTTTGAATATATAATATCAAAGAAAGAGATCTTTGATGGAAATTCTGAAACGTGAATTTTTAACTGGATTCAATGTTGAATTGAAATGATCGTACACTAGTAATTTCATGTTTTCAGCAAGATTGTTTTTGCCAAGTTTTGAAATAATTTTTTTTTGTGTCAGATATTTTTCAGCATTTTTACTTGATTTTAGAGTTCGCAAATATAAAGGTATGTTTCTCTCTACAGAATTTGTATATTATCTCGTTATTATGCTTAGGTTGTCGGGTCACAGATGAAATTCTTCATTTGGTGCCGAACATTTCAAATTTCAGAATGACCCTCCGAGCAATAAAGTTATGGGCAAAAAGTAAGTTTGCATTTTAATGTGGTGCTATGCAATAGGGCACCAAACCGTTTTTTTTTTTTTTTTTTTTTTCGTGGCAAACAGAGGTCAGTCAACAAAAGCAGTTAGAATTTTAGAACTAGGTGGGAGAATGTGTTCTCAAGTTATTAGAAGCTTCAGATAGATGTTGTGGCTGGGCAAACTGTCTACCTAGGCATAAAGAGATATGGTAGTGAAGTTGTTCTGTAGATTGTTAATTCAAAGAGTGGAGAAATGTTCAGAATGTAGACGACCAGAACTAAGTTTTTAGATTAGTTAAAGTTATTGGGAAAGACGGTGGAGAAATTGTGAGTGAACAGTGTATTAAAAAGTAGATCCCGTTAACAACCTAACTTTGTAGATGAGAAGGATAAGGAAAGAAATGTAAGTCAAGAAGATGAAAAATAGAAGGGTTGCAGGATCTTCAGATATTGTCTCAGAAATTGTTAAAGCTGCTAGAGAGACAGGAGTAGAGACTTGATTAACCAGATAATGAGAGGATGCAATAACCTTAAGATTGAGAACTTGGCACATTTGTAAATTCATTTCAATGCTTTTGAAGCTTTTAAAACAAGGGGGACCCCTGTTTATTTGATGTGATTAATAAATGCTGTAATCCATTCATATTTGTGCTACCTGTATACAAACTATATTTTTGTATGACCTATACCTAAATATACCTAAAGCATTTAATTGTTTTAGAATTTCTAATTAACGGTTTCTGAAAAGAAACAGCTTGCAATGCCATCGATTTTTAAATGAATTTATTTTCAAAATATGACATTAGAGCTTTTAAGTTTTTAAGTCCAAGCTTGGTCACAAAAATTATTTTGCTTAATAAGAAAAAAGATTAATGTGTTTGATATGGCAAACTTAACTTTTTAAAACAATGAATTTAGTATTTTATCTCAATCATTGCTGTTTTAGCCAGTCTTTAACAAATAAAACCAAAAAAAAAAAAAAAAGCTAGAATTTATAGCAAAATTTTATGTTGAAATACAAAATATTAATATTTTTCATTTGATTCAATGAATACTATCCGATATTTTTAGTCGTTTTACTCAAAATTTTTTTGATTTCTATCATTATTCCCATTTAATGACAATCTAGCTTTTTATTTAAATTTCTCTTGCTTTAAGATATTTTCAATTTCTTTTTAGATAATTTTGTCTATTCTAATGTGCTTGGTTTTCTTGGTGGTGTATCATGGGCTATGTTGGTAGCTCGTATTTGTCAACTATATCCAAATGCCATTGCTGCAACGTTGGTACAGAAATTTTTCCTAATATACTCAAAATGGTAATATATTTTGAAATTTTAAAAACGATATATTCCAGCCCTCTGAATTTATGGCCATGCATGAATTTGGTGGCAGCAAAATTTTGCCGCATCTTGATTCTTCTTCTAAAAACTACAAATGCGATTTGGTTTGCCATTTTTTAAGTTGTTACTATGTTCCTGGGAGCCGATTACTCGCACACTGCATGCCTCAAAAAAATTCGTATGATCGTACAACATATTTTTGAGGACTGATTTTTTGTGGAATATGACATCGGACACGCTTTTTTTTTTTAAGTTATAATTTTAATTTATGTAGATATCTTTTTCTTATAAAATATTGTGTATTAATGTTTGTCAAATACCTACGTGACATTAGATTTACCATTTATATTGTAGTTCTTGTTGTGGAGGTTACCCAATCCAAATATAAGACTAAGCATTCTGTATCTTTTGTAGCAAATATGATCGATCATATTACATTAAAGTCTCCACGTTGGAACAATTATCATAATTTGTGGGAATAACCTTGTTATTAGAATTAATGTAAATAGAACATAAACAACGAAATGGTAAAATCGTCCTTTTTAAATTATTTTGTTCTAAAAAAAACAACAACAATTGATTTAAATGACGATCCACAAAGGAAAAGAAAAAACAATGAATACTCATTCTAGAAGTCTAAAGTACTTGGCAGAAGCAGTTTAAGTCTGGGATACTCCCAATCAAACGTCATGTGATGAAATCCACCAAAAAAAATCATGGATAAAGATAAATGAACAAAAGTTACGCCTCTTTCGGAGAATACTGACGTTACTGTAAAATGAATAAACAATTTATTTTGTCTACGATTTACTTTTTTTTTTTTAGCAACTACTAAGTTTACTTCAATTTAACCTGATCATTAATTATGAACTACCAGTCCTGTTGAAACCACAAAAACTTCAACATAATCGCTGTTATTTTTATAGACTTTATATATTGATGTTTTAAATTTACTGGCCCTCATCCATTGTATTTTGTATATTTATAAATTTAATGTATTTATTTTATTTACATCGAAGTATCATTAAGGGAGGAGGATTTTAATGACGGGGCGGTGATATGTCATTCGTCTCGTGGTAAATTATTGCAATACCATGTGAAAATTCTTCTTATGTCGGTTGGACATAGCAATTAAGTGCAGAAGAAATAGTACCAGGAAATGAATTAAAATGACAACTACTAGTTTTAAGCGTTTAATAAATCGTCAAGGCTTTATTCATCATGCCATTCTGTCAGAGAAAATTATAGCATTTTTCTTTTCAATTTAGCTATTTTATTTAGTTGGCGTCGTTAAAATTTCATCATAATTTGGAGTATTAGTTGGGGTCTTAGTTGGATTAGAAACATCAGGGTAAGTCTTGAGACCTGGAACAGGGGCTGTTATACTTTTGAGTAAGAAGGCCTACGACCCTCGTGGTACCTCCCAAGGACTAGTGTGGTTTTACTCCTGAAGTGGAAGAACTTAAGGCTATCGTGGTATCTTCCTCGCATGCACGAATATACAGCAAAATAACTTATAATTCCCATGAACCACAAATTTTCATTACAAAGATATACTTTTGGCAATTATTAATCTACGCCATATTTTTAATGCAATGATATATAATTGATATTTGTAAATCTACATTCCCCCCGCTATCTGCAGTTCTGAGACCATGGTTGTTTTCATTTAGAGGTACGTCAGGCCAGGTTATACCAAACGATGAAGGCAGATAATAGATGCCCGTGTTTGAAAGTGAATACCTTAAAACTATGCCACAAAAATTGTGTCACCATAAATTGTGGCACACATCTCCAGCAGCTACTTCTTGGTAGAACACCAGTTCCGTATAGGCTATGTGGTGTAGGGACTAAGTCTGCGACTCTGCTTTGTAGGCCGTGCAGTGCTCAACGAGTTGCACAAAAATTCATAGATACAGAGAACCATGCAATTAGGGACTTTTCCAGTGTGAATGTCTCATAATTTCTGTTTAGAGACTTGTCTAACCAGGGTATATCGGGATATATATACCCCACCATTGTTGAGGAGCAAATGATGGAATAAATCGATCAACTAATTGCTGAGTCTACCTGAAACAGACAGAAAATGCCAAAATCTGAACCCTTCGAGGATGAATACATCTAGCAGCTAATTGCTAAGACCTTCACGGAGAAATAAATCAAGCAAGCTGAGTCTATTCCAGAAGCTGTTACTGAAAGGCTGTCCAAGCCTATCTTATCTTATGTGTTTAAGTTGCATGTGAATTATAAAAAACTTTATCTCACAGACACAGTTAAACACTTCAATGCTTTTAAGAAAAGCTGTCGAAGCCTCTCTTGTCTTCTGCGTTTAAGCCAAGTTTTTCATCCTTGTGAGGGATGAAAAACTGGCTCTCACAGTCACTGTTAAACACAGCCTCAAGGCTGTTAAAAAAATGCTGTCAAAGCAAGCCTCTCTTGTGTTCTGCATTTCGCTAAACATGGCCTCAAGGTTGTTAAAGAAAGGCTGTCAAAGTTTCTCTGGCCGTCTGTTTTTAAACCGCATGTGAAGGAGAAAAAACTGGGTGTCACACATCGTTAAAAACACCCTGGAGACCGTTAAAGAAAGGCCATTGAAGCCTCTCAGATCTTCACTTAAGCCATGACAGGTGAAGGAGGAAAAACCCTACCTGCAACTGACCTGATCAAGGCAAGATTGAAGTGCTATGTGATCAAGGACAGACAGAAAGGACTTTAAAAAATACAAAAGATGCAAAGACAAAATCACTATCGATCATGTCCTGGACATGATCAACGCTGCAAACGAAAAGTGTGGCACCAAACTCTTGCTACAGAGCTACGCCAAATTTTATGATCAGACCTTTGGTATCAACCAGAAAGATGACAGTGAAGGGCATTATAAATGGAACGTTAAAATCACATGTTCTATCATGTAATCACTGATACAAGCAGGATGATCAGGTTGTTGACTTTCCAGAAAACAGATGTCAATTTTGGTGAGCCACAGGTACCATCTGTGACCTGATGAACCTGTGCTTTGAGGATGCAGTGTAGTAGAGGGCAAGTTCCAAGTTCTTGGCACAAGATTGAGTAGTGCTTATGCGTCCACTATGGATCAGTCGCATGCCAAGGACCGAAGGCCTTTGGGTCTTTGTTGGTAGTATCGTAGAATATCATAGCGATACGCAACAGTGTCTCACATGGACTTTCACGGCTACCAATAGGACCTTAACCATTTTGATAGCTGCATTCGGAGCGAGACCAGTCATTCGCATTGATGTATTGCTCATATATTCCACTAAAGTAGGTAGAAGGACTACCCATTCATGGTTGTCATGGCCACAGTCTATCCCTTGTTGTGCCTGTACCCTGAACAGTCACTTAGCCAGACAAAGATTAAATATCCGGATGAAACCCTACGATCTATGATAACCAGGGTGTGCTTGATGGACTCAAACCCTATGCTTAGGCATAAGCTTAGTCACTACCCCCTTTGAATGTATGCCCGTTAATAACAATCAACCTGCATAGCCATACAAACAGTCCGTTTTTGTATATGCTAGTAAATGCCACGGCAGTCTCGTCCACTGATTTCGAGGTCAATTATAGGCAAGCTTTGTAGTGAGAGGCCATGTCTACCAGTGTCAAATCATACTTGTCTTACGACTGAGTTTTTCATGTGATAAAAAGGTAAGATCAGCTTGGTGCTGATATATTCATGTTCATATATATCTATAATTATTTGATGAATTCTTATAGCGTACAAAATTGATTGAGCTCGATTTTCAATTATGAGCGCTTATGGCATTTTAAAAAACGCCAATGGTATCAAGTATCAAATTTGTAATTGTAATTTAAAATAAAGTTTTGATAGCGGGAGATTTGAACTCTTGCCACCAAAGTGAATGGTGTCTTAAACAGGCGCGTTAGCACACTGAGCCACACCAACATATGCTAACATTTAAAACTTAATAGTTTTAAAACTTTTTAATGAAAAAAACCAGGTTTTCAGAACTGCGGATAGTGGGGAGAGTGTAGATTTAAAATTACCAATTATATATTTCCGTAATAAAAATTTGTGGTTCATGGGAATATCAGGTTTTATTTTTCTGTACGTTCTTGCACATGAGGAAGGCGTGAAAAGAGCTTTAAGCTCTTCCACTTTGGTGGTAAAACTACACTAGTCCCTGGGAGGTACCACGAGGGCCTTAGGTCCTCTCACTCAAAAGTATAAAACCCTTGTTCCCCCCTCATCGTTTTTTTTATTGTTGTTGTTCGTTTTGTTATAAGATGACTTCTTTAGGGGAACTTAAACGAAAGAAATGTTCATTCCATCGTTAATAGGTGACTTATATCTATTACTATTAATTATTATGAGATCTTTTAATAATACCTCGATGACTTTTTTTATTTTTAATTTCGTCCTTTAGACAATTTATTTTAAGGTAATAACTTCATTTTCAAGATTAGGGTTTGTTTTTCGACTCTCGAAAATAGCAGATGTAAAAAAAATTTTAAATCGTCAAACTGCTGTTTGATAGATATATTATCCAGTTCAGTTAGTTGGTGAATTATTAATTAATAATTATGGTAGACTTATTACAACTGTTACAGTACCATCTAATGTTGCAATTGTTTCGTTCTATAGCTTTTAGCTCTGACAACATGATGCTAGCACAATCGTGATGAAAAATATTAAGCCATTTACTGCAAGATATCAATCTGTCATCTGACTTAATCGCAATAGAACAAGAAAAACATACTGGAGGAGATGCCCTTATATTGTCAAAGATAAAAATAGTTGAATATAATGTACGATAATTAGTAGAAAGAAAATAATGAGTCGCGAAATTTCCAAGTAATAAATAAATTTATCCAATAATCCAATCATTTCAAACCAATGTTTAAGAAAGATCAATTAAAAAAGGTTATTTTGTTGTGGATTTAAAACCGAAACGCAATAATATACATTTCAACATCAATGTGATGGAAAAAATATTTAGTTTTGTTTTTAGTTTGGGCCTACATTGTCCAATACTATATTAAGTAAAATTACTAAGCTTAATAGATTATTCTAAGCAGTGTAAAAACTGTTTTGAATAGAATCAGCTCTGTTTTTGTTCGAGTTTTTATTACTTTTAGATACCATCTTTATTTACAACTTATGACGACTGGCAAAACAAACGACTTGGTTAGAGTACCGTGTTACCTTTTTAAAGTGTTTGTGATGGTTGATTCATTTTTGTGTTTCATTTTCTGTGACAATATCAAGACTAAATAAATGGTTAATAAATGTATATAT
>JAUZNK010004755.1:0-10277 GCA_035046665.1 Euphysa ruthae | reverse complement strand
ATATATATCTTGTTTATTTGAAAACTGCATAAATTATTAGTTAGAAATTTTTAGTTACTTTTACTATATACTTATTACCTCTTATTACTTTCTTATGAACCAAGTATGTACACATACACGATCTGACGTCTTTCTAAATCTTTCTGTATCCTTAATTTTTTTGACAATAAATTCAATGTTTGTTCCCTCAATATTTCTATTTTATTTCTTCTTTTATGTTTAAAAAATATTTAATAGGCAGCATTCCCTTATGGCATCTGTAAATATGACATCTTGTTTTTTTGGCAAGGTCCATGTTTAAATATCATATTTTAGAATCAATTTTCGGTTACAATTACCAATAACTCATAAATGCTACGACGATTGCAATGAGCATCCCCATTTTATTGAAATTCCTAAACCTTTCCATATTCCACAAAACAAGTTTCTTTTCCTGATTTTGAGAACTCTCTGACACCTAACACCTATTAAGTAAAAACTACAAACAATACTCTTTCAAACGCTAACTTGATGAATTTCTTTTCTTAATTTAAATTTTTAAAGTGTTCAATCCTTATCCATTTTTCATTTAACTTTTTCATAAAGTAAATTCACATTTGTTATTTAGTTGTTTTATTTATTGTGTTTGATTCAACCATACTTTCATATCATTATCTATCTATTAATTCTAAATTTTAACCATCTTGACTTTGTAGCCTGGCTCTAGTTAGCTAGCTATAAATAATAATACAAAATTATTTACTATCACAAAATGACTTACTTTTAACATCATTTCTTAACAGTTCCAAGTTTTTCACCCGATGAGAAAATAAGAGTCAATTAAATTATTAACCAAACATACCTGCAACACATATGCTGCTAGTGTGAATACTGTATCACTTTCACACTCCAATTCTCCCTAAAAATATTTTAAATTAAGTTATCCATTTAGAGAGAAAGTATACATAAAATTAAATCTCTGATTTAACCCTATTTTTACCAGAGGGGCATCAACACCTTTATTTCTTTTGAGATTAGACTGCCTACTACACATGTTGAGCTGGCGTTGGCTTAACAAACTTAACAAGCTATAATGGTAACATTTAATATCCATAAAACAAAAAATATAAAACAAAGAATATTGGAGAAACAATTTATTTCATGACCATATAACTACTATTAACAAAATCAAATAACAGAAAATGACTTGCAAATTGGTAAAATAGCTGCTAAGAGCCTGTTGTAGAACAATTGTTGACATACATCCTGAATGATATTTCTATGAACTAAATGATGCACACTCAACTTAATACGAATTTTTTTTTAAATAATAACGCAAAATTTTGCTTAAATTTTTTTATTAAAAAGGGGTGTAAAAGATCTGGAAAAGAGGGTTATGAAAACTTTTTTTGATAAACCAAAAAAGCCCCTAAATGTATCTTATGACTGCAAACAAACATACAAATTTTGAAAAGTATTATGACAGAGTAATTTTTGCAAAAACTGAATGACACAAACAAGGATACAAAGATGCACGGGAATGATTTTTAGCTGTTAAAAAAAAAACACTTTGTTGATCCATAACATTGCTATGCTATTAAAATCTTCCAAAAGCTTAGTTCCTAAATGTCAGTTTTGACACTTTCAGAGCACTTCCAGATCTCTGAATCTCTGAACTGTGTTAAGGCAAATCTAGAAAAATTAATTTGACACAAGACAAACCCCCTAACACCCTACCAGCTCACAGCTTATTTCCTAGATTAGTCCTTGGTTTTATTAAAAATACTATGTATTACCTGAAAGATCAATCTGCAGATTTGAAGATAGAACAACTCAATGGTTGTGTTGTCCTTAACTGAGGCAATGCTCGGAACAAAGTTTCTAGAAATACAAATACATATAATCAATATATGACAAGATCTGCTTTATAAAACATGGTTTTTTAGAACTGAAAAACTAATGATTTAAGAGAATAATATACTCTACCACTATCCACCAACTGATAAGAGATCACATTTGATATTAAAAAAAAATCTCAACCTCAATCAATAGACAACTATTTAGGACCAAAGATCTAAATTCACCTTTGAAGAGATGGATCTATCTTTTTTGTTTTGCTATTGTTGAAAAGTGTTAAAGCTTATATATTGTGATCCATAGCTTATGCTCTTTTTCTAATCAATCATGAAAGTTTTTTTCTGGTTACTTGTGCCAGCGGGGAAAAATAGCTTTCCAGTAAATGAATTTCTGCAGAGAGCATCCCCTTTTTCTGGTATTGAGAATGAAAGTACCATGTTTTTAAAATTAAGTTATCTGATAATTGATGGTAATTGATGGAAATATTTCATGAAATTGTGAAAAAAAAAAACATTAAATTTAACAAAAATTTTATTTTTGAAGAATACATAGTACCCCTTAATTCTTACATTAATTCTTAATTCCTTGTCAAAATTCAAAGATTTTTATAAAATAAATGAAGCTTTTTTTCAAAATATATGATCTTTTTATAAACATAATTATTTTTACTCATAGAAAATACACAATATGTTTAAATTATCAATGTCTTGATAGAAAATATTTTTTATGTATAATCAAAAATATTTTAAAAATAAACAACAAGCAAATTAGGGCAATGAAAACTGATCTTCTTTTTAGCATAAAGGGTTGTATGCTAAAAAATCTTGCACATCAGTTTAAAATTTATACAGGGAGGTCATGTCAACATAGATACCTTGTTATCAAATAGGGTGCTGTTATTATTTAAAACGTTCATTAAAAAAATAGGTTGGAAAAAGTAAAGTTTTAGAGGAAGCAACAAAATTTTACCATTATTCAAAAAATTTACTTTTTTATAATTTTGAAAAAATTGTCAAAATTTTGTTATCAAATTTTAAGAGCAACACTTTTCTCCATATAAGAGCTTTCCTATTCAGAATTCTTGTGTGTCATCTTCAGAGTCATAATCCACAGTAAGTTGGCAGAGGGAAAGATCATTGATCTGCTTTGATAAATTAATTGCTAAAGTGTCTGAAATGATCTAAACACGGCAAGCAACAAACTGCTTTTGTAGCAATCGTTATGAAAGAAATTTAGTCAAGTTGATCTAATTTAGCTACTCAATATTTACATTTCCAATTTTTTGCTTAAATATATACTTATTAAGTATTTACAAAAGCAAATTTTTGAGAAAATTAATCGAAATGTACATTTGGATCTTTATATTGTAGGTTAAACAGAACAGTTTTCATTGCCATTAGGAATTAAAATTACATACAAACTGTAAACATTTAACATACCTGACAGCAAAATAAAGTATAATTGGGTTGGTCTTAGGAAAATCATGGTCTAATGCCTTTTTGTTAAGCCTCAGCCAACACCTGGTATCTCTGAAAAACAAAAATATATGATATCTTTAACTAAAAGTTTTGATACCAGTTACCTAAAAAATTCTCAGAAGCTAATTCAGATTTAGACAACTGATCACTTTTATAAAACTCGACAAAAAACTTTTGTTTCAGTGGTTGATAAATAAGAATGACAAAGGTCACTAAAAAGGTTTAAAAAAAAATAGGTGAATGCTTACAAAATAACAGGCCTTGCCATGTGGCAGCAGTCAAAAACTGGTGGCTAGCTGACTTTATTGAGAAAAATCACAAAAAAATAGAAATTTATGTTAAAATTTTAATATCACTTATTCATAATTAAGAAATAAATTTAGAAAGCTGTCTATTGTACTTCTGAGTATTTATGTCGAGAAATTTTTCTTAAATTGGTTATAAATTAATATATTAAAAAATGATTTTAATTGAAAAATTTGACCTAAAAATATAAAGCTTACGATTTAGAGGGAAAATAATGAAAGTTTCAGATCAGTCTTCCGTTTTACTAAATTTAATACTTCTAATTTTTAAATCTATATAAGCAGTTACAAAAAATATATGTTAAATACTATGAAAAATTATAGACGAACAATTTTCAACCTGAAGTGTGACATGATTTCAAGTGCAATGGAGAGAAAGTACCTCCTTCAGACAGGGCTCTTTGCTAGAATACATCCCCATTGGTCACACCACCATTCTGCAGTATTTCCTTGGTTACTAAGTCTATTCAACTTATTTGAAAAGCAGAAGGTAGCTCAGAGCTCAAATCCCTGACTGCCTTGAATGGTAGACCTAATGAGGCATAAACTGGTTACTTCTAGTAACTGTAACTCATTTATGTAAATGTTAGAATAGTATAAAAAATAGAATAGTTATGAATAGTTATTAAATAATGTTAGAATAATGTTAGAATAGTTAAAAAAAAAACTGATTGAAAACATATTAATTTTATTGAAAATTGTTCTCAATCATATGCAAGCATCGAAACTATGGAAAACATGCCAATTTGCTAACGGATTCGGGACCTCTGAATTATTGCCTATATAGAGCTCTACTTTAATATAAAAATATCATTTGTGATCAGAATTTTTTTTTCAAAAACCTCAAACTTTCAATTTTCTTCAGATACGATGGTACAACTTGGCACAAAATTTCAGCAAAAACTAATGAGCAGATATTGAGGAAAAAACAGAAGAAGAAGAATATTAAGTATTTATATTTTACTCTTTTAATAGAACAGAAAATATAAATACTTAATACTTTTCAATCCGCATTTAGTTCAAAGTTTTTCTGCTTTGTTTATTTTCTGAAGCGAAATGAATATAACTGGCAGTGCTTTTTGATTAATATATTTTCCAGAATAATGCAGTGATGTTTATCCATATTGAAATTAAACTGTTTTGAAACCACCATGAATAAATTACACAAGAATGTAGGAAAATAATATAGCTGTAAACTGACCAACGACAAACACAATCAACTAGTTTTTTTTTCAAATGAATTAGAAGAGCCCTTTATGTACTAACTCTGAACAACTTCTACATAAAACAACCCTGATTGTTGGAAAACAATTAAAAAAAAAATTGTCCATTGTCAGCGCATCAAATTAATATATTGGTTTTCATTTTTTTAAGTATCACAAAAAGCATATCATTGTCAGGCATTTGATTTTAATTCTATATATAAATCTTTTGCCAAAAGATAAAAAGGTTAGCATAAATGTGATAAAAAAGCATTGTTAGAGTAGGAAAAGCCGCCCACATTGGCTAAATAATGTCCACTATGATCACTTATATTAATTTGTATATGTAGCACACACAGGATGGATATAATAGAAGACTGAAACACACACAAACAAATACACACATGCACATACACATGCACAAAAGATTATTTAAAAGTATACAAATAAACTGACACATCAAAACACATCAACTCAGAGAAAAACAGTAAAATTACTGCCAAAGATATCAATGGTACGAAGGATATCAAAAATATGCAAAATAAAAATTTTTTATTTTTTTAATATAAATCAATACATACACACAGGGTTCGAATTAGCGATTCACGATTTGCTATTACCGAATCACTTTTAGATATTAGCATAAAAAAATGTAAAATTGATTGAAATAGCGACACAAGATTTTTCAAGTTTTAATATAATGTTTTTACTGTGAGTCTGTTTACTTTCTTTCTTTTTTAACTGTCAACACTACGCTACAACAGAAACCATCTTTATTTACATTTGAAGCCGTATCAGCATTTAACAGAACACAAATATAAGTAAATATAGACATGTGGGCATTTGTATCATTTAGAATATTTCTGTATAATTAATCATCTCTAAGATGAAGTACAAAATACATTCAAAATTTGTTTTATTTCTTTCTGCTTTTCCTTTTGTCAATAATGTTGTCTGCAAAATTAACTACTGCGTTAAATTGGGAAAAGTTTAATTGTATTTTGGAAAAAACTGTTAATGAAGGTAAATTCAAAGCAATGGCAATTGTTTTAGAGAATTATAGTATTTTGATGCGTCACTTAAAATCACTTTCTGAAAGTGATTTCTGAAAAGGGGGCAGAAATTAAAGTTATTTTAAGAAATTGGACACATGTAAAATACCCATTAAACATTGTTATATATTTGGATATTTTGGCCCCATTTAAAAAAGATACGTTTGGCAATGCAGCAGGAGATACATAACCCAGTTAAATTTTTCCGTCATATAAGCAAATTTAATTGGACCATGGCAAAATGCTCTATCACAAATGTTTGACTTATTATTAAGAAACAAAACAAATGGTGAGACAAACGCTATAAATCGGCTTACCCATTATACCAAGTTTCAAAGCGAAATTCTTGAGCTTGAAGACAACGACAGGAATAAAAGTTACTCCTACAAAACTATCAAATTAAAGAGGTTTGAACATTCACAGCTTGTTATTGAAAAGTCAAATGATGATCTTATAATCTCATTGTCAGATTCAATGAAAAAGCGTTTTTCTAAATTAGGTACTTCACCCGTATTAAGAAATCTTACCGGAATGTTGGCCATAAAGAACAGGCTCCGTGAAAACAACTTGTTGATGAGCTACAAAGACGAGGAAACATCATCTCTCATCACCCATTTTAAGCAACTTTAAGAAAAAATAATTACGATACCGCACTAA
The DNA here is from genome assembly GCA_035046665.1 of Euphysa ruthae. NCBI lineage: Eukaryota > Metazoa > Cnidaria > Hydrozoa > Anthoathecata > Corymorphidae > Euphysa > Euphysa ruthae. Next base: position 3,747 of record JAUZNK010004755.1, on the reverse strand, counting down.
TATTAGAGGAATAAGACACATTAAGAATAGAAGTGAAACTAAAACTGGACAATAAAGATTATTATTAAACTTTTGGTTTGATAGCTTCAACTCTAATTTACAATCTAGTTGTAGAAACGTTCTACAAATAATAGAATTATTGTTGATTACACCCTATAGCTAACTAGAGAGAATGTTCAGTTGAATGAATCGTATTAAAACGGCTTGGAGAAACCGATTAAGTCAACAATGTCTTGAGAATCTTTTACGTATTTCCAATGACGGACCATCAACAGTGGGTTTTAACCTGTTGGTCGATGGATTAGTGCGAAGTTACGTCAATTCGGAGGCAGCCACAAATATCCTGAAAATCGTAAATCGATAAACAATAAGCAAAAAGTGGACATAATCACACTCACTTTTTCGGACTTAGAAGATAATGATAACAAAAATTGATTGATTAAAGTAACATTACTATCTAAATAATTAAGAAACCTTGACTGTTTTTATTTTTTTTATTTATGTATTAGATTTTCATTCATTTAGGTTTTTATTGCTCTGTCTGATAGGCAAGATTAAATTGTTCAAATAAGTTTATATCTTCAAATGTTATGTAGTCTACTTGAGTAGCAGGTGCTGTCTATACTAGCTATTATGAGAATACGCCCCAACACAACTTTGATATAATATCTTTGTCTATCCATTTGAGAACGAACGAAGGTGTAAAAACAAATGATGAATCAGCACTCTTTGATGATGAAATGTGAAAAGTTAATCATTAAGTTAGTCATAACGTGGTAAAACACTAGTTTCAGTGTATTGTAACGAGCTTTAATTTATTACTATAATTTATTAGCATTAATTATTATCATTATTATGTTCTATATTAGACAAAACAATTAAGCAACTAAGCCACGGGAATGTAGAGAATTTTATCCAATTAAAACAAACCATTTTCTTTTAGCTAAATGCATTCCATATCAAATATACTTCAAGTTCTTAATGCTATGTTACGTTCCAGCATTGATTTAGTTCAACACATAACATTTTATTTCATTTATATACTACTTCTTGAGGTCTCAGTGGTAAAAATACATGATTAAGTGACGTATTAGTATTTATTTTTATTTTTGTAGCTCAAATTGGGATTTATTTTTGCGTTAACTGGACTCTATTTATGGTAGCTAAATACCTAAATAAAATATTATTTTATATCATTTTATACAATATTCTTTTAAGCTAAGCAAAGATTTTTTACAAATAGAATAATAACACATGATTTAGCGAGACCAACTTAATCTTTCGTTTTGCGTTGCCAACGAACACTATTTTGGTGGAGATTAATTTTTTTCTTTTAATGAAAAATATACTTTTTGTTTTTTTTAGAGGTTTGAAGAAACATTTAGTTATAAAAGTAGTTTGCTACATGTTTAATATAGGTTAAAAGACAAAAATATAAATTAATATATAAAATAAAGAAGAAATATGTTGTTGTTCTTGGTTTAAATAAATATATACAAAAGTAACTAAAGAGTAAGGATTACGAAAATAAAAAGCATATATATACACAAACGTATTTATCACGATAAATTTTATTTTTGACTAGTTTTGTCTGTTTCATTCTTGGCCTATTTTCGTTAGTTTATTTTTAAAATTGTTTTAGACATTGTAAAATCGCAAAGAAAGAGAATGGTTTATTTTATCAGAGATAGTTTGTAAATAAGAAATAAAAAGAAAATGGTATACGAGAGCAAGATTTATCGCTGGAGGTTCGATTCATTATTGAAACATTTTGCTTAAGTCTTCCATTAAAAATGAAATGAATTAAAGAAATAGGGAGATAATTTTAGTGTTGTTGGATGTTTAAATAAGGCTATTTTTTTCTAGGGGTGCTTACAACGTGCCCCTAAAAACCCCAGCTGTTTTAACTTGCACTCTTTGGATGCTTCAAACAGTAGCGAATCACTTTTTAATCCTCGATTTGAGCCCTGACATACAAAATTTAATCAAAATTATAATAAAAATAAAACTTACTTATTATCATAGTAATATAGACAAAAGTACTCCTTTTCTTTCAAATTGAAATGAGATGACACAATATCCAGAAGTTCACTGGATAATAGTTTAGGCTAAAAAGTAAATTTAAATTTATATTAAATGTAATAAGCTAACCAACCTATTTAAAAGGACTTTTTACTGAAACAATGGGTTGAAAACAGAAAAAAATATTATTTAAATCAAAACAATAAATAATCATAGCCAGTTCATATATGACTAAAATATGCACAACTGATAGCTAGATCTTAATATTTTTGTGGCAATTTGTTGGTTCCCCATGCAGAATATAACATTCTCGCTCTCACTCTCATGAATTTATGTTGTTGGAAATATGAAGAATGAATTGATATATCTTAGGAACTTTAAATTAAAATATATTAATAAGATCAATCTGCCATGCACAGACTAATGCCAGGTTTATAACAATCTTATTGCTTTTGCTATGCAAAAAATAAATATACAAAAAAAGATTTATTAAGAAGACAGAGTTGAAGTTTTATTTGAAATCCCCTCAACACTTCCTGCCTAAATACAAGGTTTGCATAAAAAAGGAAAGGTAGAAAGTTAAGATTTTATAATACAGGTTCGTAATAAATAGCAAAAGTCAGGGTATAGTCAGGGAAAATATCACCAGAGAAGATCCGCAGAAGATATGTATAAGCTTGCTCATTATCATTGTCAAAACATTATATGACTACTTTAACATTTGACAATCATATCGTAATTTCAGTTTTTCTTAGATACATTGGAAATATTTTAAGATACTAGTATAATATTTAAACATGTTTTCTTCATAACACACTATGCATAATATCTCACCATTAAAATTTCTAATCAGTCGTACTTCAAAACTGCAGATATTAACTTATCATTTTTTGCCTTACTAAAGTTTAAGAGAAAAGTTAACATGAGTTAGCCTGTACACTTTGTTTTTTCTTTCATTATGGCTGCGTGAAAGGTTAACTGCTGGTTGTATCAGTCAAAAAGACCTTTAATCAATTTTGTTCATGTTTATAAGCATTTTTTTGAAAATCAGTAATTAATCTTGAAAATAATACAGTACAGTACAGTATTTTTGTATTATTTTTTAATCAATCCATAAAAAAATAACAGTAACCAATTAAAAAAAAAATGTTTAGACCGTACAAGTACCCATTCTGCTCATGCTGGAGAAACAACTAATATAATGTTAGTTGATTTCAGGGAAAAAAAAAATTTTGATGAAAAAAAAAAATCTAATAAAATGTAAAACTATTAGTAGAACACGACCAACATTGTATATCTACTTGTATATCTAGAACAATATCAATATTTTTTGGTGGCCACAAATTTTATTATCAGCTAGAAGAAAATAGTTTGAAATAATTGACTAAAAAACTTTAGTTGCATCAAAAGTCTAATGTAATTCAAAATATTCAAACGATAAACAAAATGATTTATAGGCCCCTGTTGAAGAAATAATAAAATAATAATAATAATAGTATTTCACAACGAATTATAATCTCATATCAAAAAGAATTATAAAGGAATTTTTATCCTTTCGTGGAGATGAACTGTCCTAAAAATAAACATAAAAACGTAAGAAACTAAAAGATACAATCTATTATGTCATAATATCAAAAACACTGCATTTGTAAGTAAGTAAGTATTTATTCACTATCAATAAAAATATTACAAAATAAATGTTAAGAACGTCGTTTAAAAAAAAAA
>JAUZNK010004754.1:0-10278 GCA_035046665.1 Euphysa ruthae | reverse complement strand
GTAGCTACGCCTTTATCTTCAGACTGTGCAAAGGTAAATAATTGCTTAGGTGTAAGAATTTGATTAGAGAGTGTTCTCTGTAAGCTAACACGGGCTTCTAACATTTTAATAGTTCCACCTACTTCATCACAGACAATGAAAAAGTGTCATTTAGACTGTAGATCAAAATCAACGTTAAGTTGATTTGTAATTCTTATACTGTGCAGCTGAGCTGTCACTGAAGTAAATGATTTTCCTTATATTATGAAAATCTAGCTTAACAAAATACACAAGTAATTTTTTTAGATTTGTATCATGGGTTCATATGATCTCTTATGCAGACATATGATTAGTAATTTATGGAACCATTGTCTTTGTCTTGAGTGAGTAGCGTCTTGGCATACAAATTCTGAGCAAAATCTAACACAATAATACATTCATCAAATGTTATAGATGTTTTTTTGTTCTTAAAGTATGTACTTTAAGATTTGGAGATGAAGTGATGTCCAATCAATACATGGAACATGGTTGAAAGCTTTTCAATAAATTCATCAAATTCACACTCATTCTCTTCCGTGTTTGCCAGGATAAGTCGTTTTGGAACTTTTTCTTTTGTTCCATCTGGCATTATTAATTAAAACAGAGTCCTTCATACCTGGACACAATCGACTGACTTTTTCATTCTGATAAAATTTAATCACTAAATTCTTGGACTCCTCACTAATTCCTTTTCTGTATTGCTTCTCAGAAGTGACTAAAAATCCTTTGTTTGGTTTCAACTGTCTTACAGCATATTGGGTAACATTATACACTGCTACAGTCTTAGAAATGGATCAATTATCTGAGGCTGTTGTCAAGGACTGAACAATATCATCTCTGTTACTCATTGCTGATAATTTCTCTTTTAATAATTCGAACACAAGCCATACATTCATTGCAATGACTTTGCTGAAAATTTTATTTAATTACGTTGTTAATTTTCCGTAAACTCTTATCATTTTTTATACTTTTCAATGGAGGAAAATCAAGCAGCTGCAGAGACTGTTTTACACTTTCAGTAGCTGATTCAAAAGATACATTTTCAAGGCTATGGTGTGTTTCTTCTTGATCAACTACTCTTGTTCTGAGAAAAGCTTGAGGACATAGTTTTTGGCCTGGTGAAATGTTATAATTTACTAAAACATGTTTGTATCCTTTGAGTTTTATTACATGAAGACTTGTTTTAACTATTGACTCATGATATTTCAAAGTATCCGCGCACTTGTGAAAACCATTTGTAAAATCTTTTAGAAAATGAATTATATGGTGTGGACAAGCATCCACAACATCTTTGAAATTTTTTATCCCTGTTCTTAATCTAAGAAATTCTGCTTCTTCGTATGACTAGTCTTCTACTTCTGTTTTCACAAAACTCCTACTTTTACCTGCCCCACATGAACATTTATTCTCCATAATTATGAATTACCTAGAAGAGAATTAGATTAAACATAATGTAAAGATTTAAAAGTTTAACAAGCAATCCAGTTTATTCTAATAAAGTTATCTGTTGAATAAAAATCAAAAACACTATGTAGTTATAATTTAATATATATATATATATTAATGCCACTTTCTTTATATATTTTAACACACATAAAAACGTAAAGTGAAAAGTAAAATGAAGCTTACCACTTAAAACTTTTGAAATTTAAATTTAAAGATCTTTTAGAAAACCATTGTCATTATTCATTTTTTATTCTTCTAGAAAAATAAGATAATTAATTTATTAAAATTAAATTAAATAAGAATTAATTAGCAAACAAACCGCTTTAAAATTCAGTAATTAATCAAGTTTTAAAAAACCAAGAGTTTATAAGTTTGGATTGAAAACTTTTTGTAACACATGTGCTCTTTTTTGGATGATTACTCGATGTATGAATGGTACTTGATGTCTGCATAAGTTATAGATAATCAGAAATGAATATGAATAAAGAGGTTATAATTAAAATAATGAAAAATAAAAAAATTATCAAAAAATGCTCCTCTCCCCCTCTGAAAAGAGGCTATAACAGAATCCCCTGATGATTTTTTTTTGGAACGGCCCTAAAATGTGTTTTTTAATAGATAAAATAACAATTCTAGGAAGTTGTGTGTTTTCATCCAGCATGTAACTATAATGTCATTTATTGGCTCTAAGCCTCCTGTCTATAAGTATTTATATGTTGACAGGTGTTATTGTTGAAAGAAAAAAACATTTTTTAAAAAAGGGTTTGATTATTTCCTTGAAAGTTCAACATATGGTGTTTTTAATAAAACCCACCCAGCAGCCTCAAAACCACAATAAATACTTCAATATTTGAATTCCATTTTCTAAGGGAGGGTTCAAGCCTTATTGCCTCCAGTTTGGATATTCAAATTAGTTTGCTAATAGCTACCAGAATTAGCCTTACTTGCTAGCTAAATTTGTATTAAGTTTTTTAGTCTTATGAGGATTTTCTCAAAAAAAATTATTTTATTTGCCGTTTTTCAGAGGGTTAATCCAGAGTTTTTTTTGTATAGCCTATTTCCAGAACTATGTATTAATGCTTAGTATTCTTTATAATCTTTGGTAAGCACTGCATTTTCTGATTTTGAGGGTTTCAGGCTACTGTATGTTTTTGTGGTGCTACAATCTTAAGATAAATTTTTAGAATTTTTGCTTTTAGCCTTTAGATTTATTTGTTTGAGAATTTCTCCTTTTTTCTGTAATAGCTCCATAGTAATTTTTTTCTATACTTTTTTATTTGCGAATGGTAAATGGTATATGATAAATGACTGGTCAGTAAACACAATTTCATGATGTCAGGTATAAATTCAATTTTTGAAAAATCTTTTTTATTTAAAAAGCGTGGGTGTAATAGAAAGTATTCTTTATTGTAGATATTACAATACTTAAGACTTTAAACTATTAATCATCATCACTATGATAAGATATAAAGCATATCAAAACACTGACATATTTGTTTTGAGCCAATTGTGTTTTATCTTTCTTTATGGACATATATTAGTTATTTTAATGTTTTTAGAGTGTTGTTATCTTTATATTTCAAAAAGATTTATGAATTTTACTAATCAAGTCATCAGCACTGAAGCTGGTATCTTGTTGAGAAATCAGATATTATTTTTTGTGCACAGCATAATAAAGACATAATTTTTTTTTTTCATATAAAAAATATAATATACTTTAGATATTTTGATTTAAAATCTTACAATAAGAAAATTTTATCATAAGCAACAGCATATAGTAATCAACAATGTCTGTACTGTTTGTAAGCTGATAAATATTAACAGTCAAATGTGAGACTCAACTTATCTCTCAAATAAGGTGTAGAAAATCTAGGAATCCTTGAATTTTAAATCACATTTTTTTCTTAAAAAATTGAACAGTATTGTTTGAAACCTTTTAAATGTAAGAAATATGTTTATTTATCAATGGATTAAATAAAACAGGTAAAAATCCGTCCAAAAATGTAGTTTTTGATAATTTTGGCATTCTGACTGTTTGATAAAATTCCATAATTCAGTCTCTGTACAATATCTGTGATCATGGAAACATTTCCATCATTTCCTTTACAATTTTTTCATACAAAAGAAATAGAATTTGTTAGCTTAGAAACTTTTTTCCTGAATTGTTTCCCAAATATATATTAAATTTTTATATCTAGTTTTGTATATGTATCACATCACATCCTACCTAAAACCTACGTGTAGGAATGAAATTTATTTTAAAATAAAAAAACAATTTCAAACAAACGTATGCAATGGTAAGATTATAATTCTACAGTTCTCCATGGAGCTATATAAGTGACTATGAAATAATCACTGGATGTTAAAAGAAAGAAGTTTTATAGCAATGCATTAAATTTTCAAATTGTTTCCTTAAACCAAAATAATAAAAAAAAATCAATGCTTTTCTATATATATCTATTAATGTAAGTATAAAGCTTTGGCATTATCTGATAAAAACTGGCATTGTTCATCTATATTTGAAGGCTGGTTTGTCATATAGTTAATAATGTGTAAATACTATCTTTTGTTGTTCCTAAAAGAAATCCAAAAAGTGTTTTTCATAAAAATCTATTGCTTGAGAAAATTGTGCCAATGAAATAGATTTTTATGCCAGGAATTGTTGGTTTGTTTCAGAGCTTGAAAAAATCAACGTTTATTTATTTATTTATTCATAAGTAAAAAAGTATTCTTGCATTCTTTTGTAAAATTTTTTTTTTTGTTGATTTTCTAAAAGTCATGCAAATATTAACAGTAAGTAAAGTTCTAAAATAATTATTTGTTGTTTTTGCTATGGATTTACCTGACATTGTTTTTGCTAGAGATTTTGTGCAAGTTAAAGTGAAGGTTCTCTTTTATAGTAACTTATGTTTAATATTTTATAAAAGTTTTGCCTGAAAGGTTTGTCTCTTATTAGTAAGCTCATCATCAAGAATAGTTTTGAAAATTTAAAATTTTGAAAATATATGTGTAATTATGTGGAAGATTCTAAGATTGTCTAAAATTATTATTAAATATTAATATAAATATATTAATATTGATAAATATATTAATATTAATTAATATCATCCTGCTACATAAAGTAAAGAAAAAAACTTCAATATTATTTTTGAATTATTTGAAAAAGTCAAAAAAATTTGAAAATTAATTCCCTGAAAAGAAATTTCCAAAACCATTTGTTTTTATGACAAGATTTAATATTTTCTTTTTATCGGAACAAATATAATTCTTATTTTCTTTCTAAGTATTCATACTTAAATAAGTCTGGCCAATCTTCAGTCATCAAGTCTTTGACTGGATGATTTATTTATATATATATATATAATTTTTTTAAAAGAAAAATCACTGATCTTGATTAAATTATCTATTTTAGTGCCTGATATTTTACTCATTAAATTTCTTCCTGAACTCTGCAGGAAAATTTATGTACTTTCTTGCAGAAGCATATTGCTTCCAAGAGTAATAATTGATTTATATATTTTTTCATCCTAGTATCTAAATAATAGAATAACCCAATAGTATGATTATGTGCTACATAATTATATTGTATACTAAAATCAGCGTTTGGTTAAAACTGTACATTAACGGTAAATGTTGCTTGGTTAACTAATTTCAATATTCTCCTTTCTTGGTTCTTCTGTAAGTCAAGCCTTTAAATAGTCACATCTGAAATTGAAGTTCTTTGTATGGGATTGAAATACGTTAATTTTTTTTATTTTTAGTTAACACAATTTATGAAACATCTCACTTGCTTCAAACAAAAGTTGCCTTATTTTCTTTGAAAGAATATAATATTGTTTGAAACCATCATATTTTCTTTAAACTCATGAAAATATTACTATGGGTGATGCTCAAAGTGAAGATGGAGCATTAGATATCGCATCTCGAATAAAGCAGTTTTCCATTGTAAGAAAATCTACAGATGATATTGCGAGTTTTAAAAAGCCAAGCCCATTACCTCGTCGGCAAAATAAAACGGAAGAAATACGCCCACACAGACCAATAGGTTTGGCACTTCCTAAAAAACCTGTTATACCTGTTAAACCACAACCCTCTCCTCGAAATCCAATTTTAGATTCTAAGATACAGAAACCTGCTACAAAACTTCGTCCTGTAAGTTCTCCTGTGAGTTCGACTTCTGTATCAAAGGTACAAGAACACAGCTCTATCATAAACAAACCAAAAACTCCTGTAAAGCCAGTATTTAAATGTGATAAACCCTTACTAAATAAAAATATAGTTCAAAATAAAGACTTAAATAATATAAATAAAAACCAGCCATCATGGAAAAAGATGGCCGGACCTCCTAAATCTCCTCCTCCTGCTGCTCCTATAAATAATCCCCCAAAGCCTCCTAGGCCTTCCGATAGAAACAATTTTATGGAGGAATATGAAAATACTGAAATAAGAACAAATAAAGTGATAAAAAACCAACTTAGTAATATTAGTAATAGATGTGATACATTAGATGGACTTGCATTTGGAGGTGATAGCATGAAAGCAGAAAAATCTCATACTGGATCATCCTGTAAGTTTTTTTTTTTTTAGTTTTAATGCCTTCTACTTTCAATATCTAGTTTTTGGTATTATATCTGTACCTGAAAGCTGGATGTTGTACATTGACATGAATCAACTTTCAAAATTAAAAACAAATAACCTCATTATTATTATTTTTTTTATCTATTGGTCAGTGGTATTGCCTTCCTAAAGTTATATTATTGGATTCTTGGTAATGCAGTGTGGCTAATGACTCCTTTAAATTTTTTTACAAAAGACCTTTACTTACCCTTTTACTGGCAGTCTCTTTCCAAAATCATTGTTTAGAAAAAGTTTTTCTTAAGTGTGCATCTCGATACTTTAGTTTTCTTCAATTTGAAACTTCCCAAGCTTTAACAGTTTCTAGCAAATTGTAATCAGTAGGAGAATTTTTATAATTTGTGTAATGGGTAGGATGCAATTTCCAAGAGTAGATTTTTTAACTACCATGAAGAGAATTTTGTAGCAAGCATTTTTTATTTCTGAATCTGTTTGTTGGATCCATAGGTAGATTTTATTACCGTACATTTTAAAAAAATAGCTTAACATATAGTCGTAAGGGAGACTTTTCATTGCAATGCTGTTGTAAGATCCATTTTCCTTTCTATCTGGGTTGTGATTAAAACAGTCTGATGATTAGTAGCCTGTTCTAAAAATCAAGTTACTTGCATGTCAACTTCACATATGTTGACTTTAAGCTCATGTGTAGGACTTTGGAGGAAAAAAGGTTTGACATTTAAATAAGTTTATCTTTAGTAGTTTCAGTGTGTTGGACTTCCATATCCTACATTTTACATTTTACTGCAAGCAATCCAAGCAAACTCATCACATTAATCGGTTTAAAGAGGATTGCTAGCTTTTATGTAAATAAGAAATTTTAAGCAACCTATTGATGAGTACACTACCATTTGCCAGCAGGCATTAGGCATTTACTAATTGGTAAAAAAGTTGAATCTTTAGTTTGTATTTTTTCTTATTCTCAAGATAGAGAAAAAAGTTCTCAAGCTTTGTATGAAATAAAGCTATGATAGAGCACACCAGTTTACATGTATGGCCATGTAGCCAAAATTTTAGACGCCATGTAATGGCCCTTGTTACCAGTCTTTACCGTCTCACATTTTTGTAAATTTTTCAAGATAATAATGATAATAATCAAAATATGCCTGTATTAGTAAAATTCTTATTTTAAAGTTCTAATTTGAATTTTAAGTTAGATAATCACAATTCATATAAAAGGAACTATTTAAGCTTGTGATAAATTACATCATAAAATTGAGATTCTACATTTAACAACATTTTCTTAGGAAAAAAACCTTTAAACTTTTTAGTCACCAAAAACCTGACGAATTTTTAATCAAATATTTATTGATGTGGTGCTCAACTGTATTCTACTGTATGGGAAAAATTTATTCAATAGATCCTAGACAGTTATTAAGTACTTTTCATTTTTTTCTATTTGAGATTTTTTTTAAAGTATATTTTTAAATTATGTAAGTTATATATTTAAATTGGCCAAATTTTTTAATGAAAATGTGCAATTTACTATTAATTTTTTTTGTATATTTATGCTTGTTTATATATTTATACTTGCTTATATATTTGTTTAATAAAAATTTTTTATGAGCGTTGCTGTAGAAAGTAAATTTTGACAAAACTTTTGTTATTTATTTTTATGCATAAAAATACACAGTTCATGATAAAGTTGCCATTCAAAGATCTTCACCTTCAAGCTTTAAACGGGAGAATGAACCTCCTCTCGTACCTGCTCATTCTTTTAAAAGATCAATGTCAGTTGGTATGTACTACTTATATATTTTATAAACTCCTATGAAGTACCAAAGCTAATAATACCTGTTAAAATATAAGAAATATTTTTTCTTGAGCCTATTATGAAATGTTAATTTTTTAATATCAAAAAATTAAATTCTGAAAAGTTTCTCTGTTTTAAGTCAAATGATAGATCTTATATAGGCCAACTACAGACCTTTTTCTGTTTTCCCAGTTTTATCAAAACTGTAAACAGATTTAATGAAGTTATTTTTTTTTTCTATACTAAGGAACTGTTCTTTAAAAAAAAAAACAATTTGGTTTTCAAAAAGTGTATCAATAGCATGATCCCGTGATCTAAAAATATTTAGTTGCATGATGCACGCAATGCGTGAAGGGATATGCAGACAAAGTTTGTAGTATAGTAAACAAATATGCTAAAAAAATGCTCGTGATCCAACAATAAATTGTTGCTGAGGTTCGTGTAAGTCTGACTCAAGATATCCCGATCATTTTCCACCAAATATAACATTTTTTAGGCTTACAGAACCAGGTTATTTTACAGATACCATGATAGACTGGCAAAAACAACAGGAAATTAAGAAAATTGAGAAATGCAAACTTTGGCTACATGCTTATGGAAAGTAAAAAAATATGGGTTCATGTGTTTAACACTTTTATAGCTACTTCAACACAAACAGAAATTGAATTTTACATAAGAGAAAACACCCACCACCAAGATTTAACTGCACCATTACTAAGAAAATACAACAAGTAAACAGTAACGATGCATTGCAGCAACAAGATGTAGACAACTGCATTGTTCAACATGGCATTGTAGTACCAAAAACTATTCTAGATACACAACACAATTTCTCAACAAATATACTCAAACCACTTATCAAAACTGTGTTCTTGGGAGCAAAATCAAAATAGAAAAATTTTTCTTAAAATCAATCAAAATTCTTATGTGACAGCAATAGCTGTTTAAATACATGCTGTGTTAACCCTATGTCACCAAATGTTTTCTTAAAAGACAGTGCTAAATGCAAATTTATTGGATTGTTCCCAGAAGAGTTTCTTATACTGTATATGACTTTTTGGGTCCAGCAAAATTTGAATTATCATATTGGAAAGACAGAAACTCAAATCAGAATAATGGTCTTTAATCTAAAAACTTTATGCCATATATACACTATAAGTGAATCAAAGTTAAATGATGTATTGATTACTTGTATTATGTTTATGTATCAATGTTTTAAGGATGAGAAAATTTTTAATGTTTCACGACAGGCAAGTATTTTACAACATATTGCCCAAGGTTTTTAAAAACTTCAAAAATTTTAGAGGTTCTATTGACTGTACCAAGTTTTTTTGCCAGGTCCCTCGAAGAAAAATGTATTAAAAATACAACCATCATACATATAACAATGAAATGCGTGATAGTAGTTAACCCTAACAGTGCTGGATGTTTTATATAAGATTTATATGAAGGGTGTGCTGATAATGTTTATGTATTTATAGAGCACATGGTTTCGTGTCTCATATAAATCCTGGTAACATCTTTCTTGTGGACAAAGTATTTAAAGTTCAAAATTTACTTCTTTCCAAGCAAGCAAAAATATTTGTTCCTGATTTTCTTGGTAAACTTGACTCACTGAGGCCGTCTTTAAAAATACCTTTTTTTGGCGTTTTCTGACCGACTCAAGAAAAACCTCTGATCGTAATAATTTCGACTCGGCATTGAGAAAATTAATTATATTTTGCATTAAAGTCAGACTCCAAAACGAAAAAAAAAACCAAGTCGTTACTATAGTCACTATTTTTTGCTGACGGATCCTCAATTATTATTTTTTATAAACAAAACAAAATAGCAATTTACTAAATGTAAAATAAATGCTAGAAAACTAGTATGTGGAATAAAATAGGATTTTAACTCTTTAAAACCTTTCTGCCATGAGGTCCTGCACAAGCTGAAATCTATCGTACATATGTGATAATCTGACGGACAGAAATCCCAAAAATTTTTTCTGGAATATAAAGGAAATTTACCTTTTTATTTTATTAACTGCAAGTCCTCTCATTAAAGAAAGTAGTGCTTGTAGCTTAAAGTTGACCTTTTTCTTTTTTGAAAGAGTTTCATAGTTTTATGGTTAGATATTTATATTTTTCGGAGATTCTTTTTTCCAAATAATAAATTTTTCTGTCTATTTTCCAACTAAAATTACTTGATTATCAATTTTTTGATTTAATACTCATGCTGTTTATTAGTAGCCTCTTTTGTTGAATTAATTACTGTACATTTTTATGACTGAAAAAGTTATATTTTAAACTTTGAGTTATTTACTGTAAACCCACATTGACAATGTTCTAAAGAACCTAATCTGGTAAACTGAAAGAAATAAAAACTTATGGTTTAGAAAATAATATCCTTACTTATATAATATAGATAAACAAAAAGTATATAAATAT
>JAUZNK010004753.1:0-10278 GCA_035046665.1 Euphysa ruthae | reverse complement strand
TTTAGCTTTCATTTTAGAAGAAAAGAGGATACACTTGGTTTTTTCTTCTCCAAAGTGCACACTTAGTTTGTTATCGATAAATAATGTTACTGTATAATGTTACAGAGAAGAACAACCTACTGAATTTTAGCCAAAAAATATGTCCGCCTAACGCCTGGGAACTACGGAAGCAGAGTCGAACCACGACTCTGAGTCCACACTATTAGACTAAATTATTAAGCTCCTTAAGAACGCAGGCGTCTCGGTCTTAGTTAATACAACTACCATGAAATCATCCATCAGAATAAATAGCAATAATGCCTTTACAGCTACTGTATATATACTTCTGAGCTTGCAAGCAGGAGCAAATCTCGAACCTGGATTCCATTATAGTCCCAACATCGTGGACATCACTGGAGGAGTCAACAACCTTTTTGTATATATCGGCAATATCAAAAATACAATCGTAGACAGTTTCCTAGTGCCACTCCTGGTGAAAAAAATCGACTGGAAAATATTAGACCTGACTAAAAATCTTGCCAATGGACACACGCTCATCCGAACTAATCGAAGTAGATGTTAGTGTCACACATGGCGATAGCATAGACTTCAACTAATACGACTTAAGTATTCAAATTTGTTATTCACAAAACGAAATGAGAATCCCAGTAAAACTTTCTATTGATAATAAAAGCCGACATTCTCTTCATAGCTATTTCCAAGCAGGTGGAGACTTACCTCATTACGAGCAAGGAGGTACAGGCTTCTTTGGAAACCTTTGGGGCGGAATCAAAAGTACGATAATTCCTGTAAGAGACGGTGTTGCCAATGGTGCTCTTTCAATACCTCGAAAAGCCGTGTCAGCTCCTCTTAACACGAAGGGGCCGATAATAGGGAGAGTGAAGGCTGCGGCTCAAAAAGCAAATTCCAAGGAAAGCCTCATGAATCTTGGACGTCAATCTGTGAGTAAGCATACATCCCTGTTAGCCATGCGCTCTTTTTTACTTCATATAAAACACAGAAATGGAAGTTTTTTATGAAAAAAGCAATATTGATACTCATTTTCCCAAGATTTTAGGTATGTGGGTGGTGCCCCCAACACACAGTAACACAGAGTAACATAATCAGAACTTAGCACGAACTCGTAGAAGCAAAAGGTGACCTATATTAAACGAACGAGTTTCGTTTTAATTCTGGCATCGAACATGACTAAATCGATATCTCTGACAGCTATGCCAAGGTAAAATTTCAGGTAGTATGCACTCCAGGGAGTATCTCAGCTAGTGATAAATTATTACTTCCCAGTCTAGTTCCTCAAGGCCTATTTAGGAAATTTACTCTAATCGATAAATGGTCGAACCATGTCCAACCTCGAAAAGCAGCAATAAACTTATCTAGCGATTCTACTAAAGGTATTGTCATAAAAAAAGAAAGGGTGTGAGATTGGGGCTGTTCACCTCGAAGGATGGTTTCTACACACCCTGACATATTTCGAGATTAAAAATGATGTATGCTGCAACTACAATAACTTTTTCTGGGATGACACAATAAAAATAAAATGGTTGCTATTAAAAATATGGCACTGTGGCTGTTTTTAACACGTGTGAAGCCAGAGTTTACGTTGATTGTCACCGAAACGGTGGCTGGAGCCGCTATTAGAATCATATCTGCCCGCTGGTTTAACAAGCGAGTAAAAGTGAAACCTGTTGACGCAAATTTCAAGGTAAAGTTTCAAGTATAGCGGAAAAGAAATGTCTGTAACCTATAGACAGGACTTTCTTGTAAAAGTAAAACGAGATGGGCAATCCTCAGTTTAAAATGAAGGATGTATGAAGCGGTCTTCTACCTAGCCAAGTAATTTTAACTACAGTACGTGTATCGGCGTTTTGAGGGGAACCCCTACAACTTTTCAAACTATCGACTGATTCGGCAACCGCAGATCGCTAGCTCGGGAGTGGTGCCTAAGATCGCCTAATAGCCAATCTTTAACAAAAAAAACGTGAAGGGATCCTCTGTCGCACAAGATTATCTTTACATTCTGGATTTCGCTAGTAAGGCTTAAAGGCCCTCAGGAAATCTAACCGACTTTTTAAATTAAGTAGGCGGTACTGAAATATACGGGCTAGATTTGACTGCCGATGTATCAAAGATGCATATTGGATTCTCACTCATAGAGGATCATTGTCAATTGCTAACACTTTCGCAGAAGTATCAGCCCATCACATCACAATTATTTGTTTGGTCTAGTCTTGTCATTTGTTGAGGTGGCAATGGATTGCAGTATTATGACTGACTTTACGGACTAGGTATGTGAGAGAGAGAGAATGAGAATGTTATATTTAACGTAGGGAACCAACAAATTGCCGAGACAATATTTCCAAATGGGCCCACGTGGCAGGTCTTGGAATACTTAGAACACCCATTTGCGTCTACGAAATTCGCTCAACCAAACAACCCGAACAATTTGAGCTAGCGTTGCATTACGCAATGAGTTTTGCTCCGAAACACAGAGATAACATAGAAATAAATTTCCACCAGAGGTGGGAGTCGAACTCGTAACCTTTTGCTCCGGAGTCAAACGTCCTACCACTGTGCCAACTCCGCTATACTCCATAACCAAACAGCTCGAAAATCGGGCTGCAAAAAAAGCTCCTCAATTTCAGAGTGTTTTTGCCGCTGACGAGCTTCAAGAAACGGGAAAGGTCGCAGCCGCTATCAGATTAATCTTTAACTAATACACTCAGGAGCTACCCTGTAGCCACTGGGTAGCACGTTGAATCTTATATAATGGTATTGCAATAAAATCAGGAAAGCGGTTCGACTCATTCTGTCTACCGCTTGACGCTGACGACGTCATACAAGGTTCATTGGACAGTCTTCGCAAGTGGCTTGCCGAATTTGGTCGCCGACTTGGCATACAAAGTTACAGTTGTAAAACCACTGTTCTGTAGGTACAGTTTGAGTAAAAGTGCGGAAACTATGCACTTTGATTTTGCAAAAAGGGCGCAAAAAAGAACGGTACAGGTGTTAATTGGTAGTTTGCGACAGACTTTTGCTTAGTACGGGTTTTTCTTTCAGTGTAGTGTATAGCTGAGGCTGCATATCTACTTTTTCCATGCCCATTTTATAAGGATCATTTCTTTAATATGGTCATTCAGCCCCATAAATACGAAGTAGCTGCCACTCTTGACATTCGATCATTTTACCGATCTTGATAAAACAAGGTGGCTTTTTGCGATTTCTCGCCTAAAATCTTAGAGCCCACTTGCCTTCGATTTTTATCCTCCAATGTCACTCTAATGGGACTGTAGCAATGACGATCGTAGCAGAGGAATTCCATACATCATATGTGTGCGATAATACACATTTCACGGTATTTTCCCGCATAGTCCGACAATATTGAATTGTCGTAGCCACTAGTTGAGAAGCCCCAAAAAGGCGTCAATGGAGAGAGATATTAGCCATCGTTATTTTGAGAAAAAACTCCATTCTTTGCAAGGGTTAACTTTTTTTTTCCAAATCCGTTCTCACTGCTTAAACTTTTGGTATTACGACCCATTGACCCAGTGACACATGAGACCGTATGCTTTCAAGAGCAACGCCTCCCTGGGTCAATTTTAGGGCATGAATTAGGGGCAAGTCATCGCTCAATGGGTTTTCCTCTAAGACCAGAAAATCCCAGATCTTCTATGGGCCCAATTTGCCCCGTTGTGCCACTTTTGTTTATAGTGCCATCGGGCTTAATATATATTTTTACCATTTCTCATATTTCGTCTGCGTTTGTGTATATGAGACCACATTCTTCACACCTAAAAAGCAAACGTGGATCGCTATAATGTGTGTGAGACAGATCAATTAGGAGGAGTCTATATTTTTCACTGGCTGCATCATTGTAGACCTCCATAAAGCGTTTCATGACAGCCTAAGCGGGTGACGGCTCTTTTGTCGACTGGAAAACTAAATGCAAACATTTTGTCCAATTGTAAACGCTGACATCTCCTTTTCCAAATCATCAATGTGATAAGTGGAAGAGTGCAGTTTGACCTTGGAGAAATCCATCCCATATCAGGTGGTCAAAATAGTTCGACAGCTCTGCCTCTGCCTATTAGATTATCCACAATGAGAACATTTCTCATTTATGGCTCGATCTCGATAAACTCATCGGGAATAGCAATGTAAATCGTAACCGGAATGTCTTGGGCTTTGAAAACAGTTATAATTTTGCAATACGCTTGTTGCTTTGGTCGTTTAGCACAAAGGTATTGAGTTTCATACTGTCACTGTGGTTTGAGTAGTAAGTTCAAAATGAACGTCTTTTAATGGCCCATTATCGGTCCACATATGAGGATACCCACTAGATACGTTGGAAGGCAAGTATCTAATAATTTGAAATTTTATTTGTATGTATAACTACTTATACTTTAACATCAAGTTTCGAACGACAAGTACCGATACTCTGAAAAAGACACGTGTACTCAGGGCGGGTGATCTCTCTGTTAGAATGGAGGCAGCAAATAACAAGTTTGCCGAATCACACACGCAAGGGCATCAAACTGGACCAAATATAAACGATCACAAGAAAAAGCAGGACAACGCCATACTTCGCCATGAGCTTTCCCAGGAAATACGAGAAAGTGTGAAAAAGCAGACTCTGCGTTAAGTGGAAACGATTCTATTACTCCATTTCAGATTTTAAAAGCAAGATGCGGAAATTTCAGGCAGTAAAATCATTAACCAATAGATCTGAAATTTATGACATAGCACTATAAGCGTTAGTTCCGTCACCTTTCACACATGAAATCTAGAGGCTCGCCAACTTAGGCCTTAAATATCAAGGCAACAATGTTAAGACTAACGAGCGGTGAAATTTAAATTGATTGTTACCTAATTCGATATAGTAACCTGAATGACTGCTCTCTACTACTTCCTTAAAGGTTCATAAAGTTTCAAAGTGCGATTTCCACATGGAGCTGACGAGATTGGTAAAATTGTTTAGCAACAGGGGGTGGCCTCTTCGAAGATTGCCGAGAGCATTCGACCATTGTTAGGGGTTTGAGCGGGTAGATATAAAGGATCAATACAACTTACTCCTAGAATGTTACCAACGCCATTAATAAAAAGTCTGTCAAGTTTTGCACCGCTATCTTCCCATCAAGAAGTTGTTGAGCTGGCTCAAAATTTTGATGAGCACCAGACCGTGAGAAATAGTGAAGAAGAAACTCTGCAAAATGAAAGCGGTATTGAGATACTAAACCAGGCCATATACCACGTTGAGAACGGCCTCAGTGAATACGGCTACAATGAAATCATTTATCATAATAACTAAAAATAATGCCTTTCTAGCTTACTTGTATTAACTGGAATAACTTTCAAAAAATATTTTGGGTTTAGTGGTAAAATTTTGAGATGTCTGAATATCTGTTAACAAAATGTTAACTCCAAGGAAATAAAACAATTTCTTTTAAGTTTCAGGTAAGCCAAGTGATCCATGAAAAATTTGATTGTGACAATGTTTTTTTATTTGTAATGACTGAAAAGTCATATCAGAAGCATTTAATAATCTATGTATAAAACCACAAGGAAATTCGAAATGATGGAAAGACTTCATTATTCCTGCTTTTTATAAAAAACAAATAAGAAATAAAGAAAACATTTTATAGCACGTATGGGTTTTATGGTCTATCATAATTCAAAAATATTCTGACAATGTGCTAAGACAACTACATCATAATATTAGAAGTCCTCATTTTAGTGAGTCGGTGTTTCCGTCTTAAAGTCATTCGATAGCCATAAAATTTTAAGATTCATAAGTCGAAAAATACCATATTAAGAAAAATAAAACCAAGGTAAAAATTTGTTTAAAATTTTTAACCTGTATTATTAATTTTTTTTTAATTGAAAATTAAAAAGTCATATTCGCAGAAAACTTATTATCTGCGCGTAAAACCGTGCTATATGAAAAAGCTTAACAGAAAAATTACCCCCGAGAAAATTGCCACCTGGAAAATTGCCCCCCCAAGAAAATTTCCTCCCGGAAAGTTGCCCTCCAGAAAATTATTAAGATATCGAAATCTACAACATCGTGGTATTTAATACACGGTCACTTTTTCTATATTTTTCACCTGAAGGTGAAATGCAAATTTATTTCATTAGGAGAATAAAGATTTTTCCCCAATTAAGCCAAGTAGTACCTTTATTTATGGTTCAACTATGGACAGCTACTCTTGACTTAGTTCTGCCACCCTTCATCAAAAAGAAAACAATAATACCATTTGATTGATTATACATTTATCAATAAA
The DNA here is from genome assembly GCA_035046665.1 of Euphysa ruthae. NCBI lineage: Eukaryota > Metazoa > Cnidaria > Hydrozoa > Anthoathecata > Corymorphidae > Euphysa > Euphysa ruthae. The sequence continues at coordinate 4,000 of JAUZNK010004753.1, read as the reverse complement.
ATAGTGCCCTATAAGTTTTATTGTATGTTAATTATTTCTGAAAATGAAAAGAGAAAAATTTATCTCAAGATTTATGAGTCAAATTCTCATCATATATTATTTATTATTACCGTACTTTTGATTAAAACCCATGTTTAAATAAACACCCAGCTAAAAACTGATAAAAATAAAAAATTTCACACACAACAAAACTTACAATAATCAATAAATAATTCGGGTTCAAGTTGAGGAACGTTGCTTTTCTAGATATTGGGTTAGGTGGATGACTCATATCCCATCTTTGATTTCGGATAATATTTCGGACAATATTATAGAAGTTTACCCTTGTTACTTCGGTTTTGACACAAGATGGTGGATGTGGATGCCCGTTGACTACACCAATAATTTCGTCATCGAGGTCTACCTTGATCTTTGCATTACCTTGGCTTTTCTACCTAATTCGCATTCATACGAACTTAATTATTTTACAAGTGCTTTTGAAAAAAACATATATAAATATCTTGAAGGATGCTCGGATTTCTTCTTTCACTGTCGACAAACCCTATTTTTTTTTACTTTTTACTTTTCGCAACTATAATCTTAAACAATTTTCCGGGGGGAATATTCTCGAAGGGCAATTTTCCGGGGTAAAACTTTCTCGAGGGGAAATTTTCCGGGGGAAATTTTATCAGGGGGCAAATTTCCGGGGTGCAAATTTTCCGGGCATCATGAAAAAGACCAATTAGCATTAAAAACGAAGAACTAAAAAAAAAAAAAAAAAAGCAACATTAAAACATAAACAATTGCAAAAAATGAAAATAAGAATTAAAGCGCGCAATTCATACAATCCAAATAATAAAACGTGTGCTAAAGATAGTTTTGCTTGTACATTACCTATCAAGGAAAACTTAAAATTCAAACACTTTTATTTCAATTTATTTAAATTTATTTATTTGGCTCTTGAAAAATTAATATGAATTTAATTCTCTAATAGCCAATGACCATGAATGATTTAATTTTGAAATTAGTCTTTAAAGTTATTGTTTTTCAGCTCAGTCTATTTCAAAAATATTCTATTAAAAAAACTTATTTCAATAATGCTTTTTGTGTAATCTCATGAATAGTAGTTTTATATTTGTATAACGAGTGGGCTGGAATAACCACGCACGTTAATGCTGAAAACCATTTAAATTTTGTGAAATTTTTGAAATTTGTTCTCAAAGTTGTTTTTAGCATCCATCTGTCATCAGGAACAATTATATCTATTGTATAAAACGGTTTCTAATAAGAAATCTGGATGTTTTCAAATCGGGATAAAAGATATCAATTTAGAAGCTGGCCACACGAGTCTTTTGATGGAGAGTTGTTAAAGAAAACGCTGAAGAACAAGGCCAGGTTACCATGATCTTTGTATAATAAAAGTATCAATAAAAACAATTATATTTTATCATTTTTAATTGTTTTGTTATTGCTTTCTTAATCTGTCACTATAGAATTTTTAAAAAGCTTTCAATACTAATATTTTGTATTTCAGACCACATGTCATATGTAAACATAGCATGGAAGTTAACTTCGAAATATTTAAAATGGCTGGACCTTCTTCTCCAAATTTAAAATCTTTTAAAAAGAAAAACTTTCAGATAAAAAATGACAATTTCTGTACAGAAATTTTTGAAATTTACACAGGATATTCATGTATATGATTTCTAACTAATTGACACACGGAGATTTGAATAATTTTTTATTTACTAGGATATGGATAATTATGTGAATAGTTGTGCGAAAAATCATGGATATAAAGAAAAGTATGTAGTTAAAAAAAATACACGTGTTAAATCGCTCCATCACTTACCTTTAGTCATAATAGTATACTAATATCATATAATATAATATCATAGTGGTTTCAGGTTATTACATTTAACTTTATTGACACTCTTTATAGGCAAAGTAGATATTTAAACCTTGACTTCGTATTAATACTCATTAAATATGATTACCATATATATAGATACAAATTTATATATGAAATGAATTCATATTTACCTTGGAATGTAATAAAAGAAAAGATAGACTTTCATTTAACTCATGATAAAGCTGTTTAAAAAATGTAACCTAATTAGTGACGTGATTCCCGGCAGATTTTCGCAGATATTTCTGCGGGATTTTCCGCAACCTATTTACAAGACATGAATGAAAGGTCTGCCAAAATTGTTGCCGTGTAGGGAGAATTAACTGCCGTGTAGGAAGAATTAACTGCCGTGTAGGGAGAATTAACTGCCGTGTAGGGAGAATTAACTGGAATTTGGGTTTTGTGAGAAGTTTTTAAGATTTTGCCCTTTTTTTGTTGCACGAAGGGGTTTTGTTCTTAAAGGGTTTTTCTCATTTTCTAGATCTCCTATAAATTTATTAAACTTTCGGAAATTTTAAGAGTGAATTAAGTTTTATGTGGTTATAAATGTATTATTTCAAACACATTTTACTTGTAAAATTAAGATTGGAAAACCGCCCTAACTATCTAGACAGCGCACTTAAAAAGATGTGATGTTGTAATTACCTTTGCATACATACATACATACACCTCAGGCAGCCGCTCGCTTATCTAAACGATCAATTGAAAAATATTATGAAACCAGCCAACGTTGTATCCCGTCTTATGCATGTTTTTTCCTCTTACTAGATCGTTATACTTTGTCGATGTTTTAATTTTTCTTAAAGGTGACGCGAGACCATGACAATCAAGGTGACCTAGCTTCTGCATGTTATGTTACCTCATTGTTAAATAAAAATTCAAAATAGATAAAATAAATGAAGTAAAAATGGTGCGCGATTTCATTTTGAATTCTCCTGAAGAAAAAAAGGAACAAAACAAAGTTTGTATGACACGATATACGATTATATTAAATTAAAAACTAACACGACTATAAATATAACAAATTTTAACCTTTCTTTTATGACTCGCAAAAAAAAAAAAAAAAAACAGTGGAAAAAAAAATCTATAAGTGACGGAGGGGATGCAAAAGAGAAAAAAAAACGAAACTTTTCTCCTTGTGTCTGGGACTCAAATCTTTATTCCTGCAAATAAAAATTCCGCCACATTATAGATGACCTAATAGAGATAGAGAATAGCTTTCTCAGCCACTAAACTGTGTTTAACATTTTTCCATATGTTTACAATTTAGTATTCAAATATACATGAAAATAATATAAATTTTATCAATACCAGTGATTCGTCTCAATCACAAAAGTTAATAGTTTTGAGACCTTCCAGAACACTTAATTATGACCCGAATATTGATCAATTCCCTTCCCAAGTGAAGCTATATCAAATGTACCTATTTTCTTGAGCAAAATATATTCTGATTTGTCATCTTCTTGAGTTTCGTTGATTCTATCATTTGTAGGGATATTCGTGTTTTCATTTCTCATTCGAGGAAATTTTTTGTTACCAAGCTTATCATCATCTAAATTCTGATGTCCATCAATGTGAAGATCAAGCTGATAGATAAGTTCCTTGATTGCATCCTTTAAATCTGAACTTACAGGCTTTCCACCAACAGGTAAAACTGTCAAAACGCACAGAAAAAAAATTATAACATTCATGGTAAATTTTAAGTTTAGTCTGTAATAAATAGTTTTCTCGAATTACTACCAGATTTATTTATAAAGCGGATACTTGCAATATCAGAAACTCCGTTTTTCCATTTCAGTCTTCGCGTGGTTTGATATATTTAGATATATAATCTAATATTAAATACAGATGTGGACCTCATGGCGTCCGTTTCATGCTGCTATGTAATCATGCTGGAAACTGTGCATTCTAAAAAGACTTAATGAAACGGACATAAAATTTAACAAAGATTCAAAGCTTATAAGTAAAATTTTTTAAATAAAAATGAATTAAATCTCTTGCCCATACAAAGATAAATATCAATCAAGCATTGAAATAGCAAGATTTTATCATTAAAAATAAACGTTCCCACCAACTGATTTAGAAAGTGAAAGTATCTCAGCATACTTGATA
>JAUZNK010004752.1:0-10278 GCA_035046665.1 Euphysa ruthae | reverse complement strand
ATCTGTTAGTTTAAATGTTTACTAAAAACAATAAAATATTTGAAACGTGGCACTACGTACAATTGAACAAATCATGAAATTAATTGTCCTCCATAATTTCTGAGGTTTAAAATTTAAAATTCCATCTGCTCCAGTATATTCAGAAAAAATAAAATACCATCTGCTCCAGTATTTTCAGAGAAGCCACCAGCCCTCACTCCAACGAACAAACATATTACCAGGTAAGAAAATAGCAACATTTATAAGTAACAGTCAGCCTTACTCTTTAGCCTAAAATATACAAAAATACGAGAAAAGTATAAATTTGATTCAAAGCTATTTTCTACAGAGTTTACGAGGAATTTTAAGGCAAAATAAGCATGGAAATGTTTTAGGATATTATTTGTTATTCGCGATATTATTTAAAATTTAAAATGATGTTTGGAACGTGATGTGGATATTATTTGTTAAGTAGCCTACCTTTTTTTAGATGAACAAGAAAGTTTGAGAAAAATATTTTACTAATACACTCTTAATGTATGTATTTCTTAGATACAACCTGTCTAGGATAGGATAAACCTTTAGCGCCGTTAAGAAAAGGTTCCGAGGGTACGAGTGGATAATGAAAAGAAGAAATTGCATCTACTTTGAGAAATTCGAAAAAACAATATTACTTAGCTTAAATTTGTAAACGAAGCCATCGCCATATATGGAGAAAAGAAGTTCTTTGCGAAAATATACCAATATTTATGTATCCGTATTATAGCTATAGTTTTACCAGCTAATATCTTCAACAAAACTTTAAAAAATTCTGGAATATGTATTTCTAATAGTAGTACTTTCTGGTCTATACGACCCATTGAGTAAAAAAGCACTGTTTTTGGATCATAACAAATAGAGGTTGATTATAGTAGAAGTCATATTTAAAAAAAAAAAATTTTTCATATTTATATCATATTTGTCTTTGAATATTTTTTTCATCGTATATATTTGTTATTCTGTGAACTTGTCGTTGCGGATATTTTTCGATTTTGTCAGTTATCATTATGTCTTTTTTGTCATTAAAATACAAAGCCAGCTTCAGGAAAATTAAATTAAATTTAGATTTGATTTTCGTTTTATAGGCGTTGTCAATAGAGTTCAGATTTGAGTGTCCTTGGAAGTATTGTATGTAGGTAGTTTGGCCCTTGAAATTAGAAAGAGTGGCTGTGTGGTGTTTGCAAGAAAGAAATTGATTGTAAGTCAATTTTTACCGGACCTGTAAGCACTGGGTACTCAAAAAATGCAGTGGTATTTAGAACTGACATTCTTTTTGTAACTAGAAATGTTTCCATTCACATTTTAGGCAGACTACATGAAACTTGTGTCAGAAGTGATATATTTTATGGAAGTGAGATATTGGTAGTGAAACTAAGAGATTTTTTATGTGTAGAGACATGATATTTTTGGGAGTACAGCTTAGAGGTAGATCGAGAAAATCACTGCAAGAGATATTTAGGAAAAAATTTCAGAAGAAAAATTTGAGTTTACAACAACACTGTCTAGACCAGGTTTGGCGATGGCTGTTATTATAGCTCGTACAACCTGTATCAGAAAAAAGGCGTTAAACCAACAGCTTGAAAATGGTGATGTATTGTCATTGTGTATATTTGGGTTTTAATTCTTCAAAAACGGAAGCTATTGATTAATTCTTAATAATAATTGCATGTTTTTGTACATGAAAAATTTGTAATGGTCATTTTTACTTTTCTATAATAAAAGCAATTTCGAATTCTAAAAATAGTCTTGCATCTTAATTATAGCTAAATACAAAGCTTTAAACTACAAATTCTGTTGATTTGTTTAGAACGTTAAATATTTAAGATTGTTACGCCTGATAAGATAAATAGTGAAAAATAGAATAGTGAAATTCAGATTTACCAAAGTTTGTCTGCAGGTGGCAAGACAAATGTTTTATTTTATGGGTGCAAAAGTTTACAACAACTTACCTAGATCCATTCGAGAAATTAAACCTTTCTCTGAGTTTAAAAATAATATTAAACTAAATTTCTAGAGGTATTATTACACGTTTTACAATTTTTTTAAACGTTTATTTACCTGTATTGTTATATATTTTAAAACAGTACACATTTTGAAAGCAATACTTTATGTACTGATATATGTTTACTTGTATAAATTTTCATTCATAAACAAATAAATACTTTTTTTTATTGTTGAAGTACGAAATTTAAAACTCTTAATAATTAAGGTTGTCTGCTTGATCCTAATCATGCTTAAACACACAAAATTATATTTCTCACATGACCATGTTCATGAATAATGGCGAATTCAAAAATAAGTAACTCAAAGATTTCGTAAACTCATCCTGGACAACCACGTAACCATCATTAATTTATTTTTTATCCGTTGTTGAAAGGCTTGCTAGTCATAAATCGGTTACATAAATTTGTATACGAATATGCTCTTAGAACTCGACATATACAAAGACTTTTTCCGATGTTATTAAAAGATATTTCAGCGCCTTTAAAGATTATTCCTATTTAAATTCTAAATTTAAAAAGATTAGATATTATTTAAAAATACAACTTACAAGAATAACCAACAACTAAGAGAGCTGCGATGAGGAGATAAATTGAATATAGGAATATATGACAGAAAACGCCTACAGTATTTTAACACATGATAAGTATTGAAAAATACATGATAATAAATTTTTATAATTATTTTTAAATTAATTTTATCATGTGTTAGATAATTAATATTTTTTTAAATTTTTAATTTTGATTAAACTTTTTTTTATTTTAATTTTCTAAGACTGTAAATGATAATAATAATAACAACATTTACATTTCCCCATGTTTTATATTTTGAAATAAATGTTTGGATAATCTATCGGCGTTATACGATCTTTTTTAAAAATTTGCCAATAAATTTAACCTTCGTCGCTAGAAAATATATTCAGCTGATAATGGCGAAGTAAGTACTAATTTGCTAACCTAACTTCATGAACCTTAATAATGTTAAAGATTTGAGATAGTTACGCCTATGCATAATAGTAAAATAACATAAATAATAATGAACTATAAAATAGTGAAAAAAAAAAAAAAACATGTCAAAATTGAAAATTAAGGAGATTTTTTCCTGCTCTGTATATCTATAGTTTTATCAAAAAAAAAAAAAAAAATACGTGGTCAATGGCGTTCCAACGGCTTAAAACTATGGCTTGATAATGACTTAATAAATTCAAGTTTTTGGAAAATATAATAAACTTTTTAATATTTATATTTGTAGTGAATTGATTCATATTTGTGAACGTAATTCACTTCCTTGACTAACATTTTTATCATAAGTATAATGAAGAAATAAAAGGATTTTTTACCAAGATTGAAATATTGAAAAATTCAAATAAAAAACAGGATCGAGTAGAAAAATTGTGGAAATAACACCAATCTTTAAACCCTGAAAATTTGATGACCTGAAAAATTACCGCCAGATATCGATTAAGTAAGTAAGCAAGCAAGCAAACAAGCAAGCAAGCAAGTTACTATGAAAGTGAGTATGAAAGTAAGTAATAAAGTAAGTGCTATAATTAGTAAGTACAAAGTGTTGCAGATCAATACCCAAAAGATTTGGTCAAATATGTCTTGAAGGATGATTTGCGTCAAATTTCATCCTTCAACAGGGATGGTGAGAAACAGCGCACTTGTTTAATTGTATTCTTTTTACGGAAAATGTCTTGCATGACCGGGATTTTTATTGATTTCTGAAGCATGAATTGATATTTTAGATTAATTGAGGTAGCAAAAATTCTGAAACTTCCTTAAAGTTAAAAAAGTACTAAGAAGACCCGAAAATTAAGAAATCAACCTATTGTCTATCAATTTGATTGCACAGAAACAGAGATAAATTGAAATGAAGGATCTACCAGATCTGCAGATGCATTTTAAAACTCCCCCTATGAGAACATCCACATACGGAAATAACTCTGTTGTTCAAAGCCTGTTCTCTTTGGAACAGTGCTCCAAACGGTATAAAAAAGTGTGAATCGTTGTCTTGTTTTAATAATCGCTTTCTCAATGGGACTGCTCAGTACCAAGAAACCAAAAATATTTTATTGGCTTGAATTATTGTTTATAAATTATATTTATTTATTTTCGAATATGTATACGCCAACGTAAACTAAATAAATGAGAGAAATGAATGAATGTGATTGACAGTTGACAAAGATTTTTTATTTTTGGTTAAATTGAATACGGTCATGTCCATCAATCTATTTAAAAATAGCCACTTCCGCCATACCTTTTGGACAGGAAAATCTCCACCTATGAAACATGATCACGAAAGAATGCATTGCAAGTAAATTAAGTGTAAACATATATTATAATGAGAATGCAACAATAACAAAACTGTTATGAATTCTTTTAAAAGTTGGTAATAAACATGATGTTCTGTTGATCATTCAAACAAAGCACAAACAGAATGAAATATAAATAATTGGAAGCAACATGAATTTCGACCCAGTGGACAAGTAACGTCGTACTTACGTTGTTTTGACCTCCAATTTGGGTCCGTCACCATCGAAAACAAGACGTTGTCCATACGTCAAGAACTGGACGTCCAATGTAAACGTCTGTTAGGCTTTCGAGATCATTTAATTTTTAGATATACAATCTAAATATTATTTTGCATTACTAAATCATACTCAGCAAACACAAGACGTTTTTAAGACTGTCTTTACTTGGTCTTAGAGTGGTGTCTTCTTTTTTTTAAGACATCTTTAAGACATTTTTGAGATACTCATCAACTGTCTTACATCAAAACGTCTTAAATATATATTAAAAACGCGGTTTTAAGTCAAGCCTTTAACTTTGTAGTGTAAAACAGCATTTATCAAAAAAAATTCATAATTTATCTTAGCGGTGAAGTGGTTAGCAATGAAGCGAAGAGCTGTGTTGTCGAACGTGAAAAGGGAGATGCTTGTAATATACGGAAAGCTCTCTATTCTCTTTCAAGCTGTAAAATCATGGAATATGCTAAAAGACCTAATAAAACACAAAACACTAGTAAGTACAAAGAATAACATAACGAGGAAAATACACAAATATTATATTCAAACATACAACTAAGATGTTTTTATTTTTTCCTTTTGTATAGAACCTACATTTCTACATAGAACAAAAATGACAAGGACAAAGAGAGACAAAAATCTTGTTATTGTATCAATTTTATGACTGTCATATTTTTACTATTTTTTTTTTTTTTTTTTTTATCATTTCAAATAATAATATTATTATTAAATCTTTTATTATTTTTAATGTTGTTATTTTTATTTACTTACTTATTTATGATTTTTTAAATTATTGCTATTAATACTACCATTTTCTCCTGTTAGACATCTTCGGCAGACACGACCAAATGTAGTGTATCTTTTTTCGATTTTCATTTACTTTTATCAATTTTTCGTCCTTTTACTAGACATCATTTTTTCTAATACAGTTATAGGTAAGGATATCAATTTCAATTTTATAGACTTATAAATCTTATATAATTAATAAAGCGGAAAAAAATGATTGAATAATTTTAAAATGTTGTTATTCTCCTAATTGCAACTCCATTTATAAAACATCTAACGAAAAAGTGTGCACTTATAAATTTCCTAAAGAAAAAGTGGAGAAAAACAAATGGGCAAGGGAAATTTAAAGAGCAAGCCTTTTTGTGACAAAGTTCAGTGCTGTGTGCAGAAAGAATATAACATCCAAAACAAGTATTGATGTTTCTTACACCAAAGGAATAATACAGAACCTCCTTACTTGGCAAAAACGGTACGTATACATATATAGTTAGCTAACGATTTAATCAGTTATATATTTGAAAAACTGTGTTGAGGCAGAAGAATTTTACGTCAGCTTTAGATTTCATGATACTTACACTTACTCGGCCTAAAGTTAGGGGCAACTCATTGGTTGCCTTAAAGAAAAATTTTCTTTCCTTACTATGCATTCAAATTGACCGCTATTAACATATTAATAATAAAAAATAAAAATATAGCCAATTAAAAAGTAAAAAACTGTGTAATTTCCAATAACTATTTTTATTCTGTTTCACGAATACTGAATATATATGCCCTTACAAGGTATGAATATATATGCCCTTACAAGGTATCAATTTTATCAATTTTATTTTTTATTATTAATTTGTTAATAGCGGTCAATTTGAATGCATAGTAAGGAAAGTAAATTTTACTTTAAGGCAACCAATGAGATCAAGGTGACTGTGATATGATGCAGTGGTAGATAGAGTTTTAGCTTTACATGCGAGAGATAGACCCCTGCTCTAAACACACTCTGTTTCACAATTTCGCCTGTTTCAGAAATAAAGGTGACCAGCCCGTGGGTTGGTCTTCTTACTTACCGAATATTTCGACTGCTTGATATACCATAACATGAATCACGTGATATAAAATCACACGAGCAAATTTTTATTTTAGCACAATTTTGTTTGCGTATTTTTTCTGTTATTTTATTTTAGGTGCATATATTTCATTATAGGTTGAAGTGTATATCAAATCAACGATGACCTACCATGGTGGTTAACTCTTTAGTACACAACTTGTATCTTTTAATAAAAACTACAATAAAACCGACTCAGCGAATATTTTATATAAAAACGAAACCTACATCTAAACATGCCTATTCGCTTTTCAAGCCAAATCACTGTGAAATTATCAGATAATTCCATTTTCTCCATAACAAAATACATTGACTACAAAAATAATTGTATTACTAAGACAAAAATAATAACGATTTGACTTATTGAGGCTGAAAACTGCAGGATTCTGAAATAGAAAGTGATAGTTACGACGAGGAAATGATCGAGAATAAATTCTCAATTGTTTTGTGAACTATAAATTAAGAAGATGGAATGAAAATGGAAGCTTATGAAAAATTGATTTTGTTTTGTAGAAGTTTCAAAACACATCAAAATAAGTGCACGAAGATGAAAGCACCAACTTTTCTGGAAGCATCAAATTGCGCAGTCGATAAAAGAAAATTCTTAATTTTAAAGAGAATAGAAAGAAGCCCAAGGAAAGAAACCTATGTAAAATATATTGTATAAAAAAATTTTTATATAAAAAATATAGTTTTTTTTTAAAGAAATATAACTGTAAAAAAAATAAAATCGAGTTAGTTTTGCCCACGGCTGGTCTTCACATTTCAAATATGGTTACATTCATTATTGTTTAAGATAGTTATTAGTGATGTATAGTGTTTTCTATTTCTTTACATTTTCCCTTATTACTTTCTCGAATCATATATAGCCTCTTATAATTTAAGTTTTTACATAGTCTCTCCATTAATCATGAGCAGTCTTTTAAAACTTTCTTTAGTCATGAAGTTTTCGTTGAAGTAATAGAAGACTCGAGGAATAGAAATAAAAATGATTTTATGCTTTGCTAAAAAAATAAATACGATGGAAATAAAATCCCATAAACTTTAATTTATATCAAAAATCTACTTTCACACTTTTTGAAAAATTTTGTATATTTGCGAGGAACACTGCGATTTGTTGTCTTTTTTCCACTTTGTCCACGAAGCCTTTCGGTCGACGAGAAATTAATAAACATTTTAGATCAAAGTGAATTCTAATAACAAATGAACAAAGTGTTTACTTGATAAATAGTGGCACTGTTGTATTTATCTTGATAAGTAATCCCAAATAAGAGGCTAGTTTTGCATATTTATATATTTACAAGAGTAGGGTCAAAGAAAGAATTTAAGCAATTTATTTATAATTCATAATTTTACTTAAAAACGATTATTTCAAACTTAAACTAATACAGTAAAATATTATTTTTAAACTTGTATCTATACCTTTGTTATTTCAAAAAAAAAATCTGATTGTATAAAGAAATTTCTCCTAGACAACTGGGAAAAATTTCTGCCAGATTTTAAATTCAGTTCCCGCTTACGCAACAAGGATAAAGTTTAAGTTTTTACTCATCGGAAATCTTTTGGTCGACTGGATAAATTTTATCTTTGTTTATAGCATCGAAAAGCAATTCTTTCCGGAAATTCAGTAATTTTAACCGGGAAAATTTTAAGATTTTTCCTGTTACAAAATTAAATAGAAATTTCAATCTGAATAAAATCAGATCTTTATGGCAATTTTTTATGTGGAAACTTTAAATATCGTTATGGTCAATTTGATATTCGGGAAAGTATACGCACAAAGAAATTAAACAATTGAGCCACCTTAGCCAGTCAGCTTTTAAACTGTTGAAAAACGCCATAAAACGTTTCAAAATGCTTTTTCTGTTAACACGTATTATCAAACTTGTGAAGTGTGCAAAGCATCTCGTGAATCGACAGTGTGGTCGTTTTTTATATAATTATATTTTCGTTTTCTGCTATCATCTATTGTCTTTATTAAAATAGCTGCACCACCAACCGAACTCCTAGTATTACGTCGTCTTCCAGTTGACCCCTGCAAGTTTTGGTTTGAGTCTTCTAACATTAATGTTTGAGTTGTGCTACGACGGCGCAGAAGCTTTTGATAAAAACTCATTCTTCTTTCTTTAAATTCTTCAAAATCTGCTTCAGAGTATAATGATTCACTCCTACCTCTATTCTTTAATTTACATAAGATAGGTAAAAAATGTTGAAAATGTCTCCTAAAAGTTGTACTCAAAGTGTAAAGGATGACAGGATTAGTAATAGCATTCATAAAAGCGAGAATTACACTTAACGATAAAATCTCCTTCCTGGAGTCCCAGTTGTTAAATCCTTTCCAGTATACACTAAATAATGTAATCAACTGAAAAGGTAAATAGCAAACAAAAAATACAATGAAAATGACAAGAAATACAGTCACAATTTTACGTTGGTGGTTTATCCATTTTATTTGCGAATCTTTACTTATAGCATGTTTTAATTTCAATATATTCATCTGCAAGATTTTTCGGACACGAAACCAAACAAAAAATATTAAAAATGTTGGGAGTATGTAAAGTATCACTAAACGCGAAATGTAATATAAATGAATGTATTTATTGTTTGCCCAATACGCGTAGCAAGTTCCATTTTTTAACTTCATTACAAACTTTAGTGGTAAACCAACAATGGCATATGATAAAATCCATATAAATATTATAATGAAGACGCCCAGCCCATTTGGCAAAGATTTGGGAAGTGCGTATATAATTATTCGATAGCGATCACATGAAACAACTACCACTGTAAATATCGAAACTGCTGGAATACAATCATAAAACGGTACTAAGCAATGACATATGAATGTACCAAATGGCCACGGAGTGTATTGCATACATATATACATTGGCATGATGACTGTTAACGTTACTAAATCTGCAAATGCAAGGTTCAATATGAAGTAGTTCTGTAGGTTATGTAGTTTGACATCTTTGATGATCGATGTGATAAGCATAGCGTTGCCAATAACTCCAATTAAAAAGATAATAGCATATAAAGCAATTTCTATTATGTTCCAAGAATTAAAGTTTAGTGATTTTCTGCCTAGCAGTTGAGACGAATTTTTAACGGAATAATGTCGTTTCATTGAATTATCTGATAGCGCAGTCGTATTATTAGCAGGTGTACTAAGTTGTGTAGGGTTGAAGACGGTAGGTAAATTATCTCCGTGTACGTTTTTGTTGAGTTCTTTGGATTTGTATAGAGTATTATTTCTAAAGCACATTTTTTTCTGTAAATAGAGTGTCATTAAAAGTAAGCAATATCTATTCCACATTCTAGATTTAGTCTGCTTAAATAAAATCTTCAAAGTGTTGACAATATGCGCGGTTCCAATTTGAAAATTTAATATATTAGTTTATACGAAAATTAATTTTTATTTGTATGTATTTAGACCATATTAATCATTTTAACGACTGCACAATAAGAAGTATTTTTATCGAAACCATCATAAAAAGCCCTCAATCAAACGCAAAACTTTTCAGCTTGTGCCAAGTGTATTCATCCATTATAATGGGTCGCATTAATTTCTAAATATTTCGAAATTTTCTATTAAGATAATTAAATTAAGTCTTAAAGTTCTACCACCGTCTGTAGCATTTCTTTTTAAACGTTGCCATACATCTTCAAACGTTGCATATGGTATACATGGCATGGTATATTATTAATATAATTTTAGAAAAAGTCATGAATAAAATATTTGAAAACAAAATTGGTAAGCGAATTAGTCATTAATAGTAGTAAATGACTCCGTTTCAATCCCTATTGAAATGTTTTCTTGAAATCTTCAAACATAATCTGATATTTTTCT
>JAUZNK010004751.1:0-10279 GCA_035046665.1 Euphysa ruthae | reverse complement strand
GACCAAATATTCGATCATACCATATGGACCAAATATTCGATCATACCATATGGACCAAATATTCGATCATACCATATAGACCAAATATTCGAGGTAACTTAATGGTTTTTAAACATTGTAAAACAATATTATAACTCATGCTACATAATTACAAAAAAGACAATAGAAAATCCCAGGTACATTAAAAATATATTCACATCAAAGAGAACTATTGGTTCTTTTTTACCTAGAGCATACACAAAGCAACAAGAAGTAAAAACATTATAGTTACATACATTAGGTGTGAGTATATCATATAAAAATGTGATTGAAATTGAAAATTTGTTACCACAAAACATATGTGGGGAGTTTAATCAAAACAACAGTATTCCCAGCTTCTCTTAGAAAAGATATAGTTACATTTGGAGCTTTAGACAATATCGATAAGAACCTGTCCTCAACAACTTCATCTGGTTAACTACATGGTACAGCTATAAGTTTAATTCAACACTCAAATATAAACAATGAAGGGTTTAAACAAAATAGAGTTCAATACTAACCTTCTTTAAAAAGGTATAAAGTTACCGGATAGTTGCACATTAGTTCCAGCAACGTCAATAAGCCCACAGCCAATGGTTATTAACAGCAAACCAAGTAATAGTTAGCAGCATCAAAACTGATAACAATATTTCTTGGGCTGCATATCACGCTACGCAAGTATCAACTATTCTTAATCCACCTGCAGTTATTTCACTGCTTCTTTTATTTTTAGAAAAAGCAGATACACCTGCTATGATAAAACATGGTGCTTTTAAAAAAGTTAACAAAGTACGTTAATTCAAAGCAGATACTTATTCTTGCATGTGATTGTCCTGTATTTGCTCCTGCTAAATATATTCAATGGCGATGGCAAAGTTTATGGAGAAGATAAGTTTTTTGTTATGCTAGGTGGGTTGCACACAAAAGAAGCACTATGGAACTGCATGGGGAATTTACAATAGGAGTCAGGATGGAAAAATGCATTAATTGAATCTTCAAGCACAGCAGCAGGAACAGTTGACTCCTATTTAAAACTATCATGAATCACACATAAACGACACCCATACTAAGTAACCTTACTATATCTTTCTGCCTTAAAAATGAATTCTTCCATTTGTTAAATCCACAAGAACTTACTTTTTAAGATTGGAATTCTGAATGTTAAAGCATTAAACATTTTGGTTCTGGGACTTTATTATTCGTATGCAAACAACGATGCTAATACTTATACGTTCTCATAGAGAAAATAAATTAGATTTGTACATAGAATCAAGAATCACTGGACGAACTTACGAAACATCTTTCCATCTTACACCACACCATTACAGTTGACGGGGGTCGATACATGTTAGAAACTTGAACTCTTTGTCAACTGAGATGAAAAACATTTTGTCGCAGGCTTGTGTTGTTCAGAAAATAAAAAGCCGGGTTTCTACTATTCCTTTTGATCATACACAAGAGCAGGTGGCATAATTTGGTTGACCAAAAATCGACCAGCATTAAAAAATAAATAATTGCAGGACCAGAGCAAGAAAAGTTACTTACAGAATTTGAAGATCACTATACAGGAGATAAAAGCAATGATAATGATTTTATATATCATGAGAAAACATCATCAATATAAAGTATTATTGAAAAGGAAGCTTCAAAAAAACATTTCGTGGCTATGGTAACCGATTCTTAGATTTAGTACAAGATAATGTTGTTTTACACACAAGAGACTGCTTATACAAATTTTCCGCTTTTTCTTTAAAAACGATTGAAGAAAATGGAAAAAACTATTTGAAGAATATCACGCCAAATTACACAAAGATGGAATTTCAACCCACAACCCTCATACACGAAACGAATTTTAAAAAATCGCAAAAAATAAACACGCAAGACTTTACATTGCTAACTAATTAAAATCAGTTAACCTTATCGATATTACTTGTTGAGAATAATTGAGAATAATTTAAAATAATTTAAAAGGGTCAACAAATGCGGATCAAGTATTAGAAGAAAAATAAACCCAAATACAAAAATACCAGATAACTGGTACGATTTTTTATTAGATCCTAAAGATAAACTTGAGTTATTTGTATTCTTGAACGACAAAACTATAAATCACATTTTTGAATAATTAAAAGGAATTTGTTTAACAGGAAACATAGTTTCGTATGTAAAACACAAAAATGGCTTTAAAGACTCTGACGTCGTAGAAGCTAATAATCACATATTAATGCATATTATTCATGCCTTAGAATATAATTCGAACAAGAAAATGGTAGACTATAGAGAGCGATATACTAATTATATTATTAGGGCATTTCGAAAATTTCATAAAAAAAAAAATTAAATCTCTTGAATTTATACTTGCATTTGGAGTTGTTAACTATATTTTGTTTAACATTAATGAGACATTTGCTTCAATTGAAACTGAAGTTTCGGTGTCACTTTTCCATGTACTATCTAGTTGCGATATTACGTCATCATTTTATCGAAAAAGTAAAAAGGTAGTGTAAAATGCATAGAAAGCTTTTAACGATGCAACAAAGGTATTCGAATTTATCAGGGAAAATGCCTTTGAACACTTTGAGAGTGAGTCATTGCAGATGGGACTTACAAAACGAAATATAAATATCATATATTATCGTACTAGTGTTTTGGAAGATAACAATGAATGTCGATATGAGCTTTTTTGCCGAAAAAGTCCAAGTCTAGAAAACCTACCAGCTACAAAGGACGCAATAGCATTGCACATCCAGTGTGCATTATACCATTCAGAAGTTAAGACATCTTGTCTAAATTTTAGCTTGTTCCTTGACACATTTGTACCGAAATGGACGACCTTATTCTAAACTGCAAAAGCTTGTTCTGAATCGATAATTGTGGTTGCAAAAAAAAAGAAAAAAAAGAAATGCAAAAGTTGTATTCCATGTACTGATCATTGCACTTGCTTATGTGAAAATTAACCTCATTATGATAACAACTATGTTTAGATTTTAGATTTTCATTTTTCATTCTTTTATTTGCTAGGGCAAAATTTGTATTTTGAGGACCAGATAAATAGAACACTTGGTTCTTTCATTTTTTTAATTGAAACTTAACGGACAATTAACCATTATAATTGTCATTTTAAAGCGCTGGATTATATTTATTATTTTTTTTCTTCTATCTTGGTCTGTTTTTTGCGTATCTTACGATTTTTGGTCATTAAAATAGACAAAAAGTTGCTATAATTGAATGTGGATTGTAAGGTACAATTAAACAGGAGAAGTATTTTGTTTCATATATTATTTACAAAAAGTGTACATAGTGGAGTATTAACAAGCCATATTTTTTATTTTCTAGTATTTTTGGTGAGAAGGTTTGTTGGCAAAATTTGAGGACTTAAAATCACTGATTCCCCTCACTCAGTTATTCCTGTTCACAAAAAAAATATTTAGGCCGATAGCGATTAGTTTCGTTAAGTTTACCCTATTCTGTCTTTTGGGTCACAAATACATCCCTCTTTCTTAAGAATTCAAAATACTTTTTCTAAAAGAAACGGTCATGAAAACAGGTTTTTGTAAGACTACACGAGACCAAAGTGATGTTTTGTACTATTTCTATTCTTTTGGTTTAAAATGTGTGATAGAATTCTCTAACAATTTTGAGTCGGATTTTTTTAAACTCAAACGAATGAAAACAGTTTATATAAAGGTTTAATTTAATTTCACGAATGATGATTCCTAAAAAATTTCCTGGGAATTTAATTTTACAGGAGAGCATATCTTTGGTTATCTCTTTCCTTGGTTTGTAATTGCGAAAACAAACCCCCTGTAAGAGTAAAATTTGATTTCTATTATTTTTTATAAAAATATGAAGGCTAAATCAAAAATAAAATTCAGCAGGAATTGATCTATCTGCTTGAGTATTGCAAAGTAAACCAAAATTTAAACAAAATTTTAAAAGGGAAATACAGAGTGCTATAAGCTTTATAGTGGGGCAAGAAATGTGAAAATAGTTCAAATTGCGATACCAACATGAGTTGGTAGAAAAATTGGCAAAAACTATATAAATCGATAGTGTTTTAGATTTTGAGTTATAAAATCCTCAATTTTTAGAAAAATTGACCTTAAGATTTACAGAGGTTTTATGTTCTGGTGTAAAAAATTTTTAATAAAATTATGTAGTCGTACTTGAGTTATTCAACAAAACGAATATTTTTTCTTTATTTAAACTGCTAAATTTTTGTACAGAAAAGTTAAAAAAAAAAAAAAAAAAAAAACAAAAAAAAAATTTCGAACAGCTATTATGTAAACGAGAAATATAGTAGAGAAAAAACTTCGAATATTTAGAAATAATCTGGGAATAGATTTGTTTGTTGTTTGTTTAGCTAGTAGATAGATATACACAATTTGTGGTAATTTTATTGTAATAAATTGATTTCATTGACTTGGTCTCTGTGTTTTAAAAATGTGGTTATGTTTGCTTTTCTGGAGTATTCACGTTTTATCAAAGGAAAACTTGTTGTTGCACGTTATGAGTTACCAACAACAAATAATGTGACAAAGTGGGATAAATGTTTTATATGCCTATAGCATCATTCTTAATCCTTCCAAATCTAATAAGCAGCCAAAAAACATTAGATACATTAGACATTAAACAGTAACCTAGAGAAGCTTAAAGGAATAGGATTGTTTATATATTTTTTTGTTTTTATTTAAACCTGTTATAACTTACTTTCATGACAGTCGATATGGTTAGATATAGGTTGATATTATTTTGACTGCCAGCTACATTAGGACAAAAACACACAAAAAATTCTCCGTAAAACCTTTTATAAACCACGTGCTTTGGGATTATATGGAAACATTTTGTTTCTTAAGTTGAGAAATTTCGGTATGAATGGGGGGAATTTAGCAGAATTGGCGAATTTTACCACAATTAACACAAAGAAATCAGCGTTTCGTCATTTTAGAAGCTCCACCAAATTAAACACACGCAGAGTTTAAAAATCTGTGTCAGTTGTCATATTCCCGTAATCTGTTGTGTTTATCTTACAGTCCAGTGTTCAAGCAAACTTACATCTCTTTACTCCATCTACAAAATTTAGCAATATATTTATCAGCCAAATTAAATTCAGGCCTAAATCTCTCCTCTTAAGGTGGAGAAAATTTGGCAGAATGATAATTTGTATTTAAAAGTAATACTTTTGCTGAACATAAGACAATTGTTTTTAAAAGTTGGGTGGTTTAACTTCCCGACTACAATGTGGTGAAGATATACTGCAACAACTTAGCAACAACAATGCTGTATATTACAAAAAATGCTACGCAATGTTTGATAGCTACCACTACCAGAGAGCAGCTAAACAAAGAAAGACATCAGATTTGGCAGAAGAAACTCAAATCCCAAACCATGGCCAACAAATATCAAGAAAATTGTTTCTTGTGTGAGAAGGTGGGTAACAGAAACTTAAGTCAGGTGATGGCTCTTGAACTGGATAAAAAAGTTCGGAGCTGTGAAGAACTTCAATTAAATGCTAAATCACTCGCAAAGCTCAGTGAAGGTGATCTCGTAGCTACTGAGGCTCATTGTCATAAGCAATGCCTAAGCCAATTTTACAACAGGTTTCGCTCGTTGCATAAAAACCAACCAGAAATGAAAAGTGAAGACAACATTGTTTACGTAATTGTGCTTGGAGAGGTTATGGAGTATATCTATCAGTGCTATGAAGATGAAGCAATCGTACATATGTTTCAACTTTCAGGACCGTACCAGTTATTCTTCAATCGCATGAAAACCTATTGTGAATGCTCGAAATGCATAAACAAAACAAGATTAAAAGAAAAAAATAAAACCTTGTATCAAAGTTTGGCGAATTTAAAAAAGGTTGAGAAGTTCTGTTGACATTCAAGGCTGATCTAGGGAATGCAACCTTTGATGCTTGTTGTTTAACAAACGAAGAATAAGGAATATGTTTAAAACGAGCAGCAAGTATATTGCGAAACCAAATTGTTAAATTTCAAAGTATTGATAAAGTGCCACCACTTTTAACTGGTTTAGAAAGTTCCTTGATTCCAAAAGGTTTAAAAATTTGTTAGAATGGCGTTATACGGGCACAGGGTACAAGCTATCAACAGCAATTCAGCACATGACAAAGCTGTAACAACTGCTTCTCAACTGACCTTTATAATTCTTTAAAGAAAGATATTCAAACAAAACTACAAGGGAAATAAACACGACATCAAGCAGATCAAATTCCACCTTTTCTCTTGTATGTGGGCTTAAATATACATTCTATAACGCGGAAAAAAGGAATTGTAAATAACTTGCAAAGTTCGGAGTTAGTGTACTTCAAACAAAAGTCGATGCCATTAAAACCACACTTACAAATCAGCTGTGAAAGTTTTTCGAAGATATTAATATGGTATGTCCACCTTCACTTCACGAAAATTTTTTCACATCTGCAGCAATTAATAACATCGATCACGACCCTTCTTTTAGCACAGCTACAAAATCTTTTCATGGAACAACAATATCCATGTTCCAACATGCTGAGGTAGACTTACCTGTAAAGAGGCTTGACTATGATTTTTCGGTAAAACCAACTAAAAATGTCATGGAGTTACTATCATATTACACAACAATAGCGCCTTCTAAAGACCATTCCGTTGAGTATCCCTTACAAAAAACCAATATCTACCCATTTCAAAACTGTGGAGCTTTTAGTGATTCAAGAGAATGGTAGATAGCAGTAGAGTTTTAGAAAACACATCAGAAGCGACAGAAACAACACGAATTTCATGGGCAGCATTTTATTCAAATAATGAAAAAGAAAAACTGAAGGCAAGAAATACTTGTTTTGTTGCTACTTATTAATGAATCGATCAACTCGAAATCTATGTTAAGACAAAACTTTAATATAGCTAAAAAAGCTTTAACGAGAATAAACCCAAGTCAAATCCCTATAATAACAACTGAACAACCAGTTTACGCGTTAGGAAAGCAGGTTCAATGGCACTATCCGGAACTGTAAGGTGAAGATAAATTGTTAATGGTGTTGGGTGGACTACACAGAAATGGTCTCATTACCTATGGTCAGAGATTGGTTGGTGTGATGCAATTACTAAAGCCGGCATAACAACCTCTGGGCGAGCCGAATCTATGCTAACTTGTCGAAAAGTAAAACAATCAAGATATACTGCCCAAGTTTCATTAGCTGGTTTATACAAACTATTTACTGAAGCATTAAAAAAAAACCCTTCTATTTTGTTTGAAATATGGATCGACCAACAAAGAACAAATTACACCCAATTTAACTATTGGCTTACTGCTATGGAGTTAAAGTCGATAATACTGTTGCTTGTTAAGAGTTTCAGAGTAGGCAATTTCCATATCTTTGTCAGTGCTTTGGATAAAACTGTGCCTTGGATGTTTGCTTTACATGTTTCAGGAAGAAGATAATGATATCCAAGATCTTAATTAAGATACACCTGCATTAGAAAACAAGTATAACGAATATGTATCAGAGTTTATTGAAGTGTTAAAAGAATTCGGAAATCAATTTCTAATAGAAGAAGACATTCTCGTTTATTTTTCAACAAAGATATTACACGACGCAGAAGCAAGGGCATCCGTTAAAAAAGCAAAGCAAGTGGGCATTGAGGCATCCAAATTTTATATTCAGAATAGTTTTAACAACTGGAAAGGATTCAATGTACAAAACGATTCCCAAAAATAAGTTACGTCTCTTTAGAGAAAAGAAAGTGCTTACTAGTCAAAAAAGAAGTCTAAAGATAGTTATACTAAAAGAAGAACGCAAGATGTTTGCATCGCTTTATGTTGCGTCTCAACATAAGGATGGAGATTTAACTGACTATTTTCGGCACCAAAATTATGCTTACCCACCAGCAATATCCGAGTACGGAAAACTCTGAAAAACAAATAAATCAGAATAACTAAAGTGCCTTGAAGAGTATGCGGCACCTAATAGTAGTTAAAGTAACTTTAATTTCTCCAGACGGTATTATTGCAAAAGCGTTGGTTGGAACAGCAATTGTACATATCTTTAATCCAGTGCTTTCAAAAACATTCAAAGAGTATTCTGAAATCGAATTTAATGAAAAAAAAATAAACCTTTCAACAGCAAAACATCAAGGAATACAAATAATTGACATTTTCTTTGATCGTTATTTTCAATTCAGCTTAAAAACACAGACAAGGGAGAGTCGTGACAATGGGGTGAGAGTATCTGTTTCCGATTCAACGCCCATTTGGAAAAACTGGTCACAGTTCTTACGATTGGATGAGAACAAAAGTAACAAATACTTGCAACAAAGTTTGTAAAAGTACCAACGTTTTATTTACTTTTAGTTACGACATTTGATGAAACTGTTTTTACCAATTCCAGTGACTTTAACAAAAGTTCTATCTCACTGTGTAACTACGAAGAAGCCGACACACGAATCTTGCTACACGTTAAAAATGCTATTGACAATAGGCACCAAAATGTCTGTATTCAAAACGCTGACACAGACGTTGTTGCAATTTCAATTTCTGTTTTCAAACAGTTAACCGGTATCAAGAAACTTTGGATTGAATTTGGCGTTGGAAAACACAAACGGTGGTTTCCAATACACTTTTACGCTCAAAAGAGAGGTGTAAAATCACGAGCTGTCTCATTATGGTTTAAATTCACTGGTTGCGATAGCGTACCTTCATTTGCAGGACAGGGGAAGAAGGAACTAGCATAGAAATTCTGGAACAACGGAGATAAAAAAATTGCTTGTTCATTTTGCAGGTAACTTTCTGAAAAAAAATAATTTAGTCTAAACTAAAATATATATTCTTAATTTAGTATCATATGGGACAATCCTTGATACCACACCAGATTTTAACTGATGTCACTGAATGGTGTTGGAAGAAATCAAACAACATAATGACACCAATGTGGATGAAACTACCTGAAGCATCGAAATCATCATTCATCAAATGTGGATGCAAGAAAAAGTTTGAAACACGTTATAAATGCACAATTTCAGGATTAAGCTGTATTGAGCTATGCGGGTGTTCAGGCCAGTGTTTAGAAAATAAATGAACCAAAGTCGTGTATATACTTTTGTATTGTTTTATTCAGACCAGTGAATGTAAAAAGGATTTGAGAAATAATGATGAAAAGATAACTTTAATTTTTTCATATATAAAGTTTGAGCTTTTTACTTTTAAAATTTTATGAGTTGTGTCTATAATTGCCTCTTTTAGTTTTATGACTACAACTTTATTTCCCTACTAAAGATAATATAGTTGTTCAACTAAAGTTTGTTCTGCTTTTAATTCTGCTTATAATAATGATACCACACACAATGGGTTTTAACAACGAAGCAAAATATTTACTGCCAACTCAGCTGGGGGTCTCTCCAGGGCTTAAAAATACTTTTCAAGCTGGGGTCCTTTTTTATATACTTCTTATGGGTTATAGATGTTACACTCAAAGTTTCTGCTGGTATTACTTTGAACTATTTTGCCGTTTATTTACTCTTATTTCCCCCCACTATTACTAAAGTTAAAACCTTAGTAAACTAAGAAGAAGTTCTGGTTCAAGTACTTTCCTTATTATCATATGTTAAATATTGTTTAAGATTTAATACATCAATTTTTTAAATAAAATCTCATGATTAATAGTTTTAAAAGCTTTTGAAAAATCAAATAATATTAAATAAATTTTCTTCGCTATTCTAAATAAAAGAAAAGATAACGATGCCGATAATGACGAAGAAATAAGATTCATAAACATGGTCTCCACTGTTACGAAGGAAATAACGCGGAGTTGAGGTTTGTTGAAAAAGAAATTGATAAGATCACATAGCCGTCCCAAGAATTATCAAAAGAAGATTCCTAAGAAAGTGAAAAAAGAGGTTTGACAACATGCATTGACATTCGGAACTTCATTTGCGATTAAAAATATCCAAAACTTAATGAGAACTTCTGTTAATAATGGGAAAAACAAATGCAAGACTGGAGGCTATAATTCTGTTTTCAAAAAATTTGGAAGACCAAATGTTTTGGACAACAATCTGATCACAAAATTAAAGGATACTGCGATCGGAGCTCGACAAACAGGCGGCTCTATAAAAAGAAGGCAAGTTCTAAACATACCTAAAGGTGTTGTTGAGTCGAACAATCCAGAAAAATTGAAAGAGATTAGTGAGATTGTAGAGTAAGTAAGTAAGTAAGTAAGTAAGTATTTATTCTGCCACAAACAAATATACATTAGCTATGAAAATTACAAGAC
>JAUZNK010004749.1:0-26374 GCA_035046665.1 Euphysa ruthae | reverse complement strand
AGCCAGTGAAAGAACAAAAAAATTTATCAATTTTCAAATCATTTATGACTCATTCATTACAGGTAATTGAGAATAGAGTAGATTTACCAAACCCATGAATCCCTGAACTCCCAAAACACACAGCAAATTTAGAAAACCAGTTAAACATGAAGCTATTGAAAACCATAGATCTCGCTTCATAATATGAATAATTGAATCATTTTATTAAAATAGGTTGTATTTTCAGGCTTATGTATTTTTTAAATCTTATAAACCTAATGGATTTCGATTTCAGTTTTATAGGCTTAACAGAGACAAGACTTAGAAAAGGATATAAATATTTAACTACTATTGATTTTCAAGGATGACAGTATAAACACACTCCAACTGAGGCATATTGTGGAGGGGCCCTTTTGTACATTTCTAATAAACTAGATTATAAACCAAGAAATGATTTACTTTTGTATAAACCTTTTCTTTTAGAATTTATTTTTTTAGTTATTTTATACTAAAAGAGCTAACTTGATTATTGGTTGCATCTATAAACATCCATGTATATCAATGATTTCATTAACACTCTTCACTATCAAATCCCAGCAGAAAATAAATCTATAATTCTTTTAGGTGATTTTAACATAAGTCTTATACAGCACTGACATCTGTACATCAGAATTTTTTAATTTGATTTCTTCTCATAATCTTCTTCCTTATATAATCCTTCCCTCTAGAGTTACTGATAGATCCCAAACTCTTATTGATAATATTATTTCTAACTCAACAAATACTAATGATATATCAGGGAATTTAACAACAACTATATCAGACCATCGTCGTCAGTTTCTTCTCTTTCCTCATTTTAATACAGCATGTATTCCGAAAGCATAATATTTACTTTAGAAATGTGACAAAATATGATAAACCTTCTTTTTACTTGGATTTCAAAGAACTGATTGGATTAATATTATTAATATATTATTAATATTATTAACATTGATGAAAACGATACAAATAAATAAATAAATAGCAGTTTTAATTCCTTTTTTTGAAAGTTTCAACAAAGTTTTACGTAAAGACATTCCATTTCAAAAAGTCAGTAGCAAAAATTTTAAACTTAAATGTAAACCTTGGATTACACAGGGTATATTGAAATCTATAAAAATACATAGTAATTTGCACGGACATTACTTAATAGCCAAAACTCAGGAAAACAAACAATGTAGTTTTAATCTTTTTCAAATTTACAGAAATATGCTTGTTAAACTAATTCGGAAAAGTAAACAATCATTTTTCTAAATTTTTTAATGATAATGTAAAAAATCTCCATCAAACATGGAAGGAAATTAAAGCTATAAGCAATTTAAAAAGTAACAATATCGACTCCACACCGTCTTATATCACTGATAAAACTAAAACTTTTACAAATCCCATCCAAATCGCAGATACATTTAAAAACTACTTTTCGTCAATTGGTATAACTCTTCAATCTAAAATTCATTCTTCTTATACTAATTTTAGAAAATATTTAAAAAATCCAAATATTTACAGCTTCTGTGTTTCTCCAACTAATAGAACTGAAGTCTCTAATCTTATTTCAAACATGAAAATCAGGAAAACCTCAGGACCTAACAGTATACCAACTATTTTTCTTAAACATCTAAATAAAGATCTTTCAAGTATCTTAGTTAAATTATTTAACCAATCTTTTTCAACTGGTATATTTCCAACTATTCTCAAGACCTCTTCTCTTTCGCCTTAATTTAAAAAGGATTCTAGGCTCTTATGTGGTAACTAAAGGCCTATATCCATACTTTCAAACATAAAAAAAAAAACTTTTGGAAAAGCTATTGTAATCACGGTTGTATAGATTCTTAGACATTTTTCAATGCTTGTCTGACATTCAGTTTGGTTTTCGAGTAAAACATTCAACGCCGCAAGCTCTTTTAAGTATCTCTAAAAAATTTCGTGGAGCTATGGATTCGGATCAGTATGCGTGTGATGTATTTTTAGATTTCCAGAAGGCGTTCGATACAGTTGATCATAACATCCTTAACTCAAAACTTAAGCATTATGGTTTACATGGTATTGCTAACGATTAGTTTTCATCTTTTTTACATGACCGTAGACAGTTTGTTACTATAAATGGTTTCAATCTTCACCTAAAATAATTAATATTGGTGTTCCTCAGGGCTCAGTTTTAGGACCTTTGCTATTCTTAATATACATTAATGACTTTGCAGCGTCTGTTAATCACTTCATTGTGCATCATTTTGTTGATGATACAAATTTATTATTAATTAGCAAATCATTAAAGTTGATGTGCTAATGGCTGGAGTTTATCGAAAGTTGAACTTATTAAAAGACGACCAAAAGTATAAATAGAAACATTACTGAATGCCGACACTAAAGGATCGTAGATACTTAGCTCATACAAATAAAAGTTTTTAATACATTTAATAGAAGATGAAACAAGGCACTCAATATTTCAAGCCTAGTCAAAACTTTCATCGAGCGTCTCTCCCAGAAAAGCCTTGCTTTTGAAAAAGGAAATAAATAAATACTTTTTTGTAATGACAAAATAAAAAACTAAAAATGATAGAACTCCGTTCAATATCACAAATTCAGAAATAGTCACTTATCGACCAGGCTGTTTGTTTGGGAGAAACAAGCATAAGTATTTGATATTTTCTTTTTTTTTAATTTATTCATTCATTAACAGACAGATACAACTTAAAATTCAAGTTATGGAAAAAAAAATTGCTGACTTAAAATTGTTTTTGCTGCTGAGGTGATATACATATGCCTTTTTCCCTAATTGTAAGGGCTGAGTATATTAATTTTATAATTAAAAAAAAAAAAAATCATTTATCATTTTTTTAAATTTACATGAATAATCTTGAAAAATAGGGCTTTCTAATGAGTTTGTCACATTTATTAGATGATATTTGAAGCAAAGTTCACTTCCACTATGTACAGCTTTGAAACAACTGTGACGGGTTGCGGATGTTAATTTTTTTCAAAACAAACATGGTAGGAATTGATACTTTTAACATGATCTAAACTTTAGATCATTAAAAGTATATTTTTATGAAAATCAATTCCTACCATGCACCAGAGCGTTTTCGGTTAAAAAAATACGTAATTTTGACAAAAAACCTCACTTTCCTTTAGACTACTAAAGGAAAGTGAGGTTTCTTGTCAAAATAACATATTTTTTTAACCGAAAGCGCTCTGGTGCGTGTTTTTACCCTTCTTGAATATAAGCATTTTTTTCTATTTCTTAAAACTAAATTTGAGAATCAGCAGTATAGAAACCCTGCAAACGAGAATCAATGTTCTATCTGCGGATGTGGTAAGAAGCAATATTTCATTGGGATGCAATTCTGCAGGTTTGTTAACGTTATCTTCCCCCATTAAAAAATTTCTCAAAAAAAATTCTAGAAATTATTTCTTGCATCTATAATCTAGCTACCTGCCAAAGGCTTTACGTCTGGGTCAATCAGTAATAGCAGCGCTAGCTATAGCTGAAAAGTAACAATAAATATATTTTTGTCAAATACCTTTTAAGCATGATTTCCTCACCATAGACTCACACTTTAAATGTTCCTTGGTTGGTTGTTGACTTGATTTTGTTACCCGCGTTAATGAACCATTAGTGTTTAAAGATGTAACTTTGTTTTCGTGACCTGAACACATTTGTTCCGAATCCATTACATCTGGGGTCCACATGCGTCTAATGTGATGAAGACCTGGTGTAACGGCTCCACGAAAATATGGAAAGTTCACCATGTATTACAACATGATTGGATCAGGTTTTCTAAGCCTCTGGATGATCAACCACAATGTACGGATTAGTTAGTAGTTAGTTTTTATTCTGCCATAACAAATATACAAAAAACAAACATAAAATAAACATAATTTTATGATATCAAACAAACATAAAACGTGGTAAGGATAGGCACAAAAATGTTATGAACTTTTTCCAGAAAATATATCTGTCAAAATCCCTTGGGCAAAAAAAGTTGTAAAATTGAATTAACCCTAGTTGGGCACAAATTACCTGAATTTTCTAAAAAAGCAAAAAAAAGTTTTTTTGAAAATTATCGATGGCGTCATCATTTTCCAACGATTTATTTTTTTCGAAAATTTAGAGAGTAATCGAGAAATTAACTGACGATATAATTTTTTCAGCCATTTCGCATTTGCGAGGTGAGAAACATATTCGACAAGATAAAGAACTGGTTATCAGACACTTAAGTGTTCCTTACAGCACATCTGCTATCAAAAAAAAAGTCAACTCGCTAATATCTGAGGAAGAGATCGTCAAGAAAGTTAATACTTCTGGTAAGAAATCTTTATTCGTATCGATTATTTCTATGGAAACTTTTGATCAAACTCCTTCATTTACCCTAAAAAACTCAATGTTAACTAAAAAAATAGCTGATTAAATACAATAAAAACTTGATTCACTAACCACTAAATATCTTAACAAAACCCCAAAGCTCGTCACATCACAATCACAATCACATGCCGAAGATATTATTAATCTATCATGTACATCCATGTTATCTGATAACAACCCTATGAGTCTAGAGTTTGCCTTATTAAAGAAATTAGAATCGGCAAAAGTATTTTTAAAGGAATAAGTTAAAAATTTAACCGAAATAATAAAAGTTATAACGAAGGACGCATTGGTGTGCGATGAACATTTTAACTCTACCTATAACTTAGATATTAATGCATTTAATTCTAGCGATAAAAACCCTGATATAACTTAAAAACGCACAAATATAAATGTCTTTAAAAATCCTAAACATAACAATCGTGACCAGATAATTTCCCCGCGGAAAATTGCCCCCGGTGAATTTCCCCACATCAAATAGCCCCTGGAAGATTGTCCCGGTGAATTTCCCCCATGAAAATTACCCCCTGGAGGAATGCCCCGGAGGATTTCCCGCAGAAAATTGCCCCCCAGAGAATTGCCCCGGATTAATTTCTCTCGTCAAAAATCTACTACCTTTTATGGGGTAATTAAATAGGCAAATCAATAACACGGCAGGTACAAAACGCAGGTTACAGGTCACAGCTCACTTGTAGAGTCTTCCAAAAAATATCACAATTATTACTTTTTCCTCTAATATATTAAACCAGCCAAAACAATTAAAGTAACTGAAGATTTAGGAAAAATCTCCCAAATTTAGGCATAAACTTTATCCGGTGATAAATGTATATATAAAAAATAGACTTAAAACTGATACGATGTCTAAGAATACAAGACCAGACAAGGCATGACACGGCATAGACTTTATTAAATTCAGAGACACATTTCTTTAAAATTATTTTCGCTTATCTGCTCAGTCATAACGATTAATGAAGAATTTATCGTGTCATGAACAAGCAAATTTATTTTAGGCTACGTTGCGACAACTACAGCTATCATCATCGTGAAATTTAAGAAAATTTTTACGTGGGAAAATTTCAAACAATAATAAAACTTAAAAAAAAAACTTGAAGAAGAGAGATTTTGATACCTCAAGATACATCAATCTTTTGTCTCTGCCAGCGAACCCATGTAAATTTTATTTCAGTCTCTTCATGGCCCGTTACGTAGAGACGTTATTAGCATACCATGAAATGAAGGGCAAAACTACCGACCATAATGAAACAAATACATCTTCGAATGAGTGGTCTGCGTAGTTGCAAAACTGCTTGAAAACTAAGCACAAAAAGTGCGACGTCTGGAAAGTGCTATTCGTATGAATTTGTGACTTAATAATTAATTATATTTTTAATTTCAATTTATGACTTTTGAATACGTGTCTAGACAGTTTTGAATGGCGATCCTCAAAGAGTAATAATATTTTCTTCTCAATAGACAATCCAGTTCCTTTCAAACTCGGATCATTGGTTTGCCAATGGAATTTTAAAGGTATTTCCTGAAATTTTCTATCAGGTTTACACTGTACATACGGAACAAAATGGCCGTATATTCCCATGCGTATATGCACTTGTGCCAAACAAGACAGAAACTAGGTACACATGATTTTTCAATGAACTATTTAATATCGTAAATAGAAATAACCTGGATCTGCAATCAACGCTGTTTTTAACACCAGACCTCAAAGTGAAATGAAAGGCTACTTCTACCATTTATGTTCCAACTTGTGGAAACACATCCAAAACTTAGGTTTACAAGCTCAGTACAATACCGATTCTGATTTTGTGCTACATCTAAGAATGATTTCTGCATGAGCCTTTGTTCCACCAAACGATGTAATTAATAGTTTCTAAACATAATGCCAAGGAATACGAAATAATTTTAGTGGAAATGCGGATGATTATTTAGAATACTTTGAGGATACCTATATAAGTAGATATCGCCTAAAGGCCCCTCGCCGAAATCAATTGTTTGAAATAAATTTTTGAACGACAATCTTGCAACCTCAAGGTGGTCATCCTGCACCAACTCAGAGCAAGCGTTACGCTGATTGCCACGTGAGAATTTTGCGAATCGTCGATGATTATCCAAATCGACTAACTTAAGTCTATCTTAGAAGTATCGCTCACAATCTAAGATTCTAAGTGTTCATTAATATAATATTTAGTGAAAATTGATTAGTTTTGTTTGCTGAATGTTTTATTTTGAGTTAGTTAAAGGATGGAAAAATATGGCGCGCTCTTAATGTACAGGTACAAGTCAACATGCAACAAGATATTGATAACCGGCTTCCAGTTGTAAAAGCTTTTTGAATAATTTCCGTTCTTCCAATATTTTTAGTGCGCCATGTGAAAAAAAAACACCCTTTTGTGAAAATTTTTTGAAATGATTTTGTATTTTGTTCTGTATATAGTTTTAAATACTCTTTTTCATACTTAAGTGTAGAGTAGACACTCTTTTTACTTGCAATACCAAATCCACTGAAGAGATGACCTTTTTTCAGGTGGAAAATTGAATTTCACAACAGCTATATGTTATTATAGCTATATAGCTATCTATATGTTACACTACCAAATAGCTACGCGTTATTATGCAAAAAAAAATTAACAGCAATTTACCAAAACAAATTTCTCGAAAAAAGTTGTCTTGAAATTTTTGATTTTATATTTGTATAGTCATTTTCCAATAACTTTAATCTTTCATTGGTACACCGTATTTTCTGCATTAAACACCCTGGGTGGTGGGGGACGTTTATAAGAGAGGGGAGTTTACAAAATATGTCGTTAATGGAGCTTAATGGAGCATTTTGTCACAGTGGCCTAGAAAAAGAGAAATTGTTTTGATCGTTGATAAATTTTTACCGAGTCATTTAATTTTGTAAATTTTATGAGTTATTTTAGATTTTATGATTTATGAGGTTTTATGATAATTTTATGAGTGTTTTCTTAAGATGTCCAAAAAATGGAGTTAAATAAGGAATTATTTAGAATTTTATGAGTGAAAATCTCATAAAAGTTTAATGGTCAGTACAAAGTTAGTTGCACACAGTCTCTTTGTTTTGTGTATTCTTTGTGAGTTGCAGAAAAATTCTAAACATTTGCTTTAAAGTTCAAAATTTTAATCTAAATTCATCAGGACTTTTTTTGTTTATAATTCTGATTAAACTCCTTTTTTTTTGTTGATTTTGTTACCGATATTCCAACTTTTTGTACTTTAGACACTGGCTTTTGTCATCCTTTTGTACTGCAATCTGGAAATCCAACATCTCGAATTTTCCCTCTTTGTAGACTCGTCATCTCGAAGCAACGCTACTGCAATAATCACGTTAACCGATAAAACTTTTTTATCGGTTCCTTGAAATGTCAAGGCAACGGGAGTCCATTGTGATCACATTTGACGATGTGAAGTTAGCTTGATCGGGATAATGCTAGCCTACCTTGTAGTTGGAACTTAATTTGTTGCGAGTTCTTTGTTGTTAATCAAGATTTTTCGTAACGCGCATGGGCAAAAATACTTAAGGTGAAGCTGGTTGTGGCTACACTGTAAGGATAATTTGCGAAAATAGTTATATGGAAAAATTTTTACTTCGGATTGGCCAATTTAACCGGGTCTAGGTTGTGGATGATAAATATTATATTTAATTTCAATTTTTTGAACATAAAAAATTACAGTCATGCAAATAGTAATCTTGTCAGTCAACTGCCATACCCACTGTAATCCTACAGTTTAACCTGTATTTAAGGCTTGGAAAGTTTCTCTTTGTCATTCAAAATTGAAATACGTTTTCTCATTTTTGGTAGCAAAATTTGAAACTTTAAATTATCCAAAATCAAATGTGCGCATGTGCACAAATTTTCTAATAATGCATTGGTACAGTGTTGCCAATAAGTGTTATGTGAAGCCTCTACATACTCACATAATCAGTTAGGTGTGTGGTCAAATACGTTTGCTTATTTCTGGTCTGTAAAATATTTCAAGGAACATAGGAGCGAAGGAACGTAAGACACGAGGGTGCACAAGGCGCGCGATTTAGCAGAGACATTATGATTGGCATTATGATTTTTCAAATTTCTTTTTAAAGATACCTGTTCAATCAACCAAAACCCTTCGTCGAGAAAGAATAATGGTGGAATTCTCTGTATCTAACTTTCGCTGCTCTTATTAAGAAACTCTGTTTAACATCGCATTATTTTGACTTTAAACAAGAAAAGATAAAACGGTGTTTAACCAACAATCAATAGCATAGTGAAAATTTCAGAGTATTACGATTATTACTCGTTAAGTTACGATGTTTCATAGTGCTGATGTGTGCTTAAAATGACAAAGCGAGAAAAGAAGATAATAAAAAATATAAACAATACAAACATTAAAATCTTTTTTTAATTAGCTTTCACTACCTTAATTCTGAATTTTATGATCTAGACTTTTTTTAAATCTATCAGTCTCTTTTTTTTAACCGGTTCCGAGTTTATTTTGTTCGAGTTTTCGACGCTACGTCGGTTTGATCCATATTTAAATCGAATTAGTAGGAGTGTAAGTTTTACTTGCACACATATATTTACACCAAGTCCTTTTATCTCGGGGACAAAAATTGATGAAGTTCCGAAGGATTTCCGGTTTCGGTGAAATGATACAATATGGCAAAAGCCGCCTTTTTCATGCCATATAAATTTCCCAAATTCTACAGCCTTAAAAAATTTTGATTTTGTCTCAATCTCAATACACTTGTTACCTACAATAGCTGTGATAATATCATACAGTGATGCGTGTCTTCATTTTTGCCAAAACTCTCAGTTGACACAAAGTAAAAGGTATGCTATTGACTTCATCGATGCGGTTGACTTCTTTGGTGGCAGCTTCATGCTCTTTTCGACAGAAGACTTATATGCAACTATTTCTTCTCGGTTAATGTGCTGAAAAAAACTTTATGACAAGCACTTTATATATTCATAACAAATGAGAACGTTTTCATGGGCATAAAATCACAACCAATCTCGCGAAAAGCAATAACAGCGCGTGTTTTTACATGTAACATATCCCTTCTCTTTTTTTCTCGCCTGACTTTTCATCTCAGAAGAAGTGTAAAAGGTTTTAAGCCAGATACAACAGAAACACTTTACAGTCAGACAGTGTGCAAATCCTTTTCTTTTGGATGCAAAATTTCCAAAAGATCCAAACTTTTGTATATTGCATTTTTCAATCTTTTCTAGTTAAACAATTGGTTAAAACGGTTTTAGTCCTGGAAACGAAATATTATTCCGTCAAATAATATTCCGCCTTTTTTTGAATAAACCACTTCGTGGTCAAACCTCAAAAACATTTTTAAAAATGTTTCTCTTTGGGTATTCAAAAAAAAATTAATGATGGCGGATATTGAGCTAAAAATTGGAATTTGCTACTTTTTAAGCTAAATTATCTGAACAAAAATTATATTGTCTTAGATAAACAGACTGTTTATGAAATAGGAGGTATAAAAAGAAAGGTTTCTGGGCATCAAGAAAAATTAAGAATGGCAGGGTATATTGGTTTTTTTTTTTGTTTTGTTTTGTTTTGTTTTGTTTTTTTAAATTTCAAACAAATTTTCAAAAATATTGCCATCGTCTTCATTACTATCACTGTCTTCCATTTGATTCGTCTTTTATTATTTCCGTTTGGTTGTTACAATTGGTTCCATGACATTGGTAAAAAGTAATCATGCCATCTACATTGGCATGCATTTCCAAAGGGATTTTGTGGTTGTGTTGCATTTGCTTATAATACTGAGTATGTTATCCGAAGCTACTGTTTAGAAATGATAATTAGTTCAATCAGTTACAATAATCTGGATTATTAATCCAGTACTTCTACAGTACTGTGTCAGCAATAAAACATTCATGCTGGTCAAAACTTAAAGAGTGCAAAACATTCCGTTTCTTTCATTTACCTTCAAGCCTAATCAGGAAAACGTTCTAATGCAGGAAATAAAATTTAGGAAATAAAAGAAATGCCTGTAGAAACATTAATAAACACACAGGAAATAAAATTCTAATGCAGGAAAATATACAGAAAGAAAGTAATTTATCAATTTTATAATTTAAAGACACTTTGAAACTTTGATTGAAACCTACTCTTTTTTTAGAAAAAAGGTCCACCTCCTGTTGTTTATAAAAAAAAATCCAGTAAATTAATTAACTTAATAAGCAGAAAATTCTTATTTTAAGCTCAAAATCCGCAATTTAAAAATTTTTTTCATCACACATTAACTTTTCTTTAGAGCTTAAATTGCATAGAAATTGAAAAAAAACAAACACTTTTTTGAATTTATTCAGAAAAAATTTTGCTAAATGGAACATAAAATGGAAAAAGGGTGTTTTAGCTTAAAATCAACCTTTTTTTTGGTCTTTCAAGACCTTCTGAAATTTTTTAATAGTTATCAGCAACAAAGTAAAACTTAATACCAATTGAATAGAGGAAAAATTAAGCTATAAACACTGAAACACCAGCAGTTATAGGTAGTTAAGATTTCTGAGTACATAAAACTTTTTTGAAAAATCTCTCAAAGCCATTTGCAGACCCATTCATTTAAATTAGCGTAATTTATTTTTTGCCCAAAAGGGATTTTGATAGATGTTTTACTAGAGAAAGTATATCTTTTTATAACTTTTGTCCAAGTTGAGCCTATTTTAGGGCTAGATTGACAACATTATAAGCGATTTTTAGTCAGTAAGGTCATTAGTAGTCAAGGTATAATCCTTATTATATTGTATGAAAAATTTCAAATGTTTGCCAAATGTTTGGTAGAAGTTGTAACCCTAACCAAACCATAAGCCATTAGATATAGGCATCGCCTTATTACCAACATTATCCTTGCAGCATTTCTCAACCAGAAAATATGTTTTCTTAATTTTTGTGCAATCATTTTAGGGCATTATCGAAATATACACCGACCCACAATAAACCCACACCGACCCACAATAAACCCACAATAAACCCACACCGACCCACAATAAACCCACACCGACCCACAATAAACCCACACCGACCCACAATTAACCCACAGCGACCCGCAATAAACCCACACCGACCCACAATAAACCCACATCGACCCAGAATAAACCCACCCCGACCCACAAAAATTCACACCAACCCACCAAAAACCCACAACGACCTATAAAAACCAACAAAAGCCTTAGACCACGGAAATATCCAGCAATGTCAACCTATACTAAGCTGCATTAAGATTAAGCTGAGGCACACAAGGTTCAATACTACTTATTGATACTCACTCAGCCGTATCGAACTTTATTAAGCTTATTATAACACAACCAGGATATTAAATGAGGTACGTTTAACTACATTAGGTCTGAATATTAATTTGGTTTATCAGGATATATTAAGGTGACGATCAGCCAAATAACTATATTCATACATGTAAAGACATAAAACTTAGCCACACCTTCCCAATATGATGCATTGGATCCACACCAAGTTATAATAGGAGGCACAATAAAATTATCAAAAAATCACTGTATACATTTTTTATTTACGCCTTTTGATTTTTACAAACGGAAGAATACATACTATGATGAACAAACAAAAATAATTATCATATGAAGAAGCACACTGAACATATAGCCAAATTCTTAAGGCAATTGAACTTTTTTAACAGATTCATTTAGTACAAAGTTTAAAAAACGCATAATCAATTTGTTGCAAAACGTGGTTACAAACATAGTTTTGTAAAATATCTTCATGCGATTGCAGTTTTGTGTTCCCGTTGAAGTGCTTAATGAAATCTAATATCTTAAAAAACTCCTTAAACATAAAAAAAATAGAAAAAGAAATCATGAAAGTAAATAAATATACGTACCTCAACAGAAGAACTAACTATACAAGCGTCAAATATTTCAAAATATAAATGCTTGTTGTAATGTTACGCTATGTGATAAAAGAAACACCTCATCTCGTCAGAAAGTCTTGGCAGAACTGCTTTGCTTATTTGGATTAAATAGAATGGAAATTCTTCATAAAGAGTGTTTTGCTTGTTTTCAGTATACCGTTTCTTTTCAGACAATCCTGATGAAAATGTATGTGCTGTGCTCCGAACTTTGTCTTTGACTTGTCGTCTTAATAGTAAGAATATTCAGATGACTTTATTAGAAAATGATCACCATCATCAGCCGTAACTAATTTTTGGTTACAGTCTCCTTGGCAACGCTGAACTAACAGAGGAACCCTCGATCAGAGGTGCAATTCGTAAACAGGTTTGAGAGGGGCGGTTGGATCTATTAAGTAAGCATTTCCTGGCAAATTCTTGTTCGATTTTTGGAGTTATTCTTCTGCTCGGTCTGTTACTATTTCTGAAGTTGGTTTTCAAACTCTTTTGTTCTCATTGGGTTTTCGTCCACTGTATTTCTGTTTTTAAACTGATCATCAAGTTCTGGTATATGTGGTTTGAATTTCTCGACTATCCTTTTTCTTTTTTCCGGGTCGTAGAAATGCAATTTAACGGGATCAACCGAGAATTTATTAAATTCCTATGAAAAGCGGTATGGACCAGAACTATATGTGCCCAATCTCTTCTTCTTTCGGTCTTTCCGTTAAGGGCTGCTTTATGTTTATTACCTTGTGTCTTGGTTCTTTTTCAAACAATTGTTCTTTTTTTTTCTTTAAAATGTTGGCATTCAACCCCTTTAATGAAAAATAAACCTTGAATGTTAGTATATTCGCGAGCACTTTCTATTACATTGTGTTCGAATACAGACGCAAAACCTCTAAACGTTCCTCGAGATCAGTTCGACCTTTAGAATATGCTAATCTGAATTCTTTGATAGCCATTTTTTATAGTATTCATAGTATTGACACCCATAAATATCACTTAAGATTGTGTCTATTTTTGAACGTTCTTTACAAAGTTCTGTTAGCTTTGCTTTGTCGTTTTTCTGAAGATGTAATGCACAAAGAATTAGTGGAAGGTTAGGTATTTGTGAAGAAAACCCATTATATGTTGCCTTTTCTAAGTCTGTGCCAATAACATTTACAGACCTTAGCAATGGCTGAAATGTACACATTTCATTAAAAAATCAACTAAACAAAAATTCCTCCTTACTGAACTGAAATATTGCAGGGCCGAGAAAACACAGGATTTTAACTCTCAATGGTTCCAAGTCGGATTTTATTGTAGCAGCAGTCAATTAACCAATTATCACAAAGATTAAACGTCGTATCTATCAAGAGAACGTTGTCGCGCTCGCAGCAGAATTTTGCCACATCGTTTAGCTGAGTATCGTTTCCGAGAAAAATTTAAAAACTGGCAACAGATCGTACAAATTCCGGGGTACCTCTTTTCAATAGCTGATGTAAGTTCGTAGTTTGCATTATTTTGTCTGCTCTGAGAATTAAAAAAAAAATTTTTTTTTTTCGGTACACTTGTTGCTTACTTTTTAGTCCATCAGCTTGAGAAGTTGCATGAAAAACACCACACGACTCATAATTCACTTGGCTGTAAAAATTCTACGGACTCACCCCACAAGATAATTTTGTCAAGAATTACTCTCGAGGTTCGATAACAGGATTTTGACTCATCCTTTTTTTCGAATTTTCATGGGGAAGACTTTTTGCGTCACTGGAAATAGCTTCTTCAGCATGAAAATTTCGAACGGAAAATTCCGCTCAACTCGAACATGCAAATTTGATTAAAATCTAAAATCTTAGCGGATAAGATACATATTCTCTGGCGAAAAAAAAAGCTTAACTTGTTTTGTTCAACTTTTTCAGCTGCAAATACCGTATTTTCTCAAATTAAAGCCATGGCTTCTATTTTTTTTCGGAGAGAAATTTTGCGGCTTCTAATCGAGGGCGGTTTCTGTTCGAGGGCGGCTTATATTAAATTCGAACAAAAATACTCTTCATTCATCTGTTTTCATTTATTCTACTGAAGCCATTGGAGTGTAAGGAAAAACATTCGGAAGATAGATTAAAAAAAAACAAAACACAAAGATCTGACTGCATATTGCTACAAGTGTGACAATGGCTGAGAATAGCACAAGTTATGACTTGAAATTTAAACAAAAAGTGATTAAGTATGCTAAAGACAACAGAGAAGCTGGTAGAAAGTTTTCTATCGATAAAAGCATGGTTCGGCGATGGCGAAAGAGGTCATCTGATATCAGCGAGCAATCGTCCTCTTCTCAAAGTAAGTCGAAGAGATTATCTGGTGCAGGTCGAAAACCAGTTCTTCGAAGCCTTGAAGAAGAACTATTGGAGAAAATTATCGATGAGCGTGAGAAGCATCCTCATGTTCCATGTAAATTGATAAGTGTTTGGGCACTGGAGCTTGCTAAAGATCAAAACTTAAACGACTTTCAAGCGAGTTGAGGTTAGCTGTTTAGATTCATGTAACGAAATAGCTCTCCATTAGAAAAAGAACAACTACTGGAAAAACCATGCCGAAAGATTGTCTAGCAAAGATTGCGAACTTTGTTAAGTTTTGTGAAAAGCAGAGAAATACATTTGGCTTTTCCCTTGGAAGTATTGCCAACATGGACGAGACACCAATCTGGGCTGATATGCCAAGTGAAACCACTGTCGATCAAAGTGGTATAAGAACTGTTCCAATCAAATCTACCGGGCATGAGAAGCAGCGTATAACCGTATGT
The DNA here is from genome assembly GCA_035046665.1 of Euphysa ruthae. Classification (NCBI taxonomy): domain Eukaryota; kingdom Metazoa; phylum Cnidaria; class Hydrozoa; order Anthoathecata; family Corymorphidae; genus Euphysa; species Euphysa ruthae. The sequence continues at coordinate 11,323 of JAUZNK010004749.1, read as the reverse complement.
TTAGCAGTCAAAACAAATGGTTTTAAAATCAAACCATTTGTAGTTATCCCGGGGAAAAAAGTCAAAAGCGAAGTTTCTTCAATCCAAGGTGCTATCGTAAAATTTTCACCAAATGGCTGGATGAATGATGCATTGACTGAAGATTGGGTCTCTCAAGTATGGGGCTTTCAGCAAGAGGTTTCTCGTATGGGACATCAAGCGGTTTTTAAAAAAGAAGAATACAGTAATGGATGTAATTCCTGGAGGATGTAACAAGTTTCTGCAACCTTGAGATGTTTTAATCAACAAGCCCTTTAAGGTTATTTTCAGATATTTGTATGATGAATGGTACAGAAAAGGCAAGTTCGAGTATACGAAAGGAGGGATGGTGAAGCCTCCAAACTATGCTCTACAAGTCCAGTGGGTTGTAAATGCTTGGAGGAAAAATCCTGAGATTATAAAGAAGTCATTTGAAACGTGTGGAATCACAAAAAGCGATGTAAATAAAATTCACTGCTTAAAAGAAGGCCAACGATGATGTAAACTTCGAAGTAGAGAATTTAAACGGTGTAATGGATTTGACTGATGTGTTGATTGAAGAAGGTGAAATAGAAATATTAGTTTAAAAAACACATTGTTATTCCATGTGCGGCTTCAATTTACCCTTTCTCAAAAAATAAATCCGGCTTCTGTTCGAGGGCGGCTTCTATTAAATTTTCTTGACGAAACTTTGCGGTTTCTTTTCGAGGGCGGCTTTAATTCGAGATAATACGGTAAGCGACATTTTTTAAAAAACCAATCGGTAATTAGAATTTGAGTAGTATCAAAATCGAAATGGCGCCATTAAGTGAATATTCAAGTGAGCAGACAAAAAATATATATAACCGTTTATTTCACGGTTACCCCCAATTTTAAGGTCATCTTAGACACTTTCTTCTGTGACTAAATGCAGCAAAGTTACACTCAGCCTTTCAGTTGGAGAATGACGCCTCAAAGATAACTTTTTGATAAAAGGTCCAACGCAAATCAATAAAATCTCAAAAGTAGCTGGAATCATTCAAAGGTTTTTTAGAAATACTCATGATCATGCAGATAAAGCTCTTTGATTGGAATATTGAATAAACCTTTTTGTTGGCGATCTTGAAATATTTGGCGTACCCAAATACGCTTTTATTTACATTGTTTTTTTATGTAATCTTCTTCGAAGCATAATGAGTTTTTTTTTTTAAAGATATATAGTTGTTTGCATCAACCATTTTAGAGAGCACGCGCTCTGTTTATAGCCAAAGAACGGAAATTGTTTGACGAGAGGAAAAAACTGTGCGTAATTTTCTGCCCTCCAATGTAAAATGCCTTTAGAGTGCAAAAACCGCTAAAAAGTGCCGAAAAAAATGAATAACATTTTAAATAACATGAAATTCAAAATTTTAATATGTTGAAGCTAATTTTCTATAGATATTGCATTTAGTTATATAAAAAAGAGAATAAAGTAAAATAATTGTCTCATGATGTATAGTTTTTTAGATTTTTGATGGTTTATATCATTTATCGCGGTGGGTAAAATGCACTTTAAAAAATACAATTGCCGTAATTTTCTACCAAAACAAACTAATGACTTAATTCCACTTCATTCTCTTCATTAGAAGGTGTAGAATACATGCTGAAAATTTGAAGTTATTAGCTTTCGACAATCATGAGATGTTTGGATTGGAGTACTAATGAACTCAAAAACGCTATACTGAGAAAATCAGCAAAAAAAGCGAAAAATGCCCCAAAAATCTAAAAATTTCCAGTAGAGTAAATTTTTGTGAATTTTGATTCCTGATTTTTGATCAAGCAAACCCTTTTTTTGTTTTTCTCGATTGTTTTCTAATTTTTTAATTGGCGATGTGTGTTTTTTTTTTTTTTTTGTCGATGTTGCGCACTCGTAGTTTATCTTTCTTAGCGGAGCTGTCGAAGATTCGTGTATTCAAATTTAAATTTTCAAATACCCGTTTGTGACCTGCAGTGCTTTCATTAAAATGTACTACTGCTGATGTCACTCCCACTTCTAACGTTGACCTCTTCACAAAAATGATTTTTGGTCACCATGTCCAAATAACATTTTTCAACCCTTCATTACAATTTTGTGTTCTACCGTGCGTGCACTTCTTTAGTAAGTTGTCATTTTTAAGATAATTAAAATCTTTCAGGCTTACATCATGAACCCAAACCAGTAGATTAACTTTTGAAATGTAATTAGGGTCTTCATCACCTTTTTCATTTTTTTTCCACTCGCGTCAGCTGCTGGGGTCTATATGACAAAGAACGTGACGCCTTTTTTTGTCAGGAAAAGAGCAGCACGCATGTTCTTCTTCATCTGATAAACCTTTTTCATCCTCGTTGAGGTTGTTGTTGGTGGCAGCATTCCTTATAGTCATCCCAAAGTAGTTCTGTATGATATTTACTGAACTTTTAGTAAGTTTACCCTCTCGGTCACCTTGTTTTTTTTTCGACGTGTTCTCAATCGGGAACCAATCCTTTTTTGAATGTAGCCAATACATTCTAACTTTCTGGCTCAATGTCAAACTGGTCATATGGCTTACTGGCGACAACATCTTTACTGATGACAAATCTCCATCTCTCTATTCCCAGGAGAAAATTTCCACTGCGCCTACACCCTCTATCACACCTGATGACTTGATGTGGTTTGTGACTAATTATTTAAGCTTCATAGCCAGGGTGATTTTTTCTTCTAATCCATATCTGGAAACTCCGACAATACTTGCTCAACACAATAGCCTTCACCTATGGCGGTTACTACTATATTAAATGAACTATTTCCTTATTCTGTCAAGATCCGTTAGTGAAACTGTTATCAACTGTTTTTCTAATTTAATGTTCTCTTGGCTTACCTCTGCTTTGATTTTCGAGGCACCTGATTTTATGGATTCTGAAGCAACATCTGTGTATGCATCTTGTGTTATCCCATATGCGTAGTCAAACGAATTTGAGTTCATACACGAAACATTCATTATCCTCGCGAAGTCTGTAACTGGTCTGTGTCCCTTACAAATTTCACGAAAACCAACGATAGATGTTAATATAAAGTTACGTCCTTGCTTCTTTAGCCCAGGATTTTTAGTTTATAATCACTGGATATAAAGGTAGATTACACACATGCACATAAGCGACAACTCACCAAAAGTTTGTGAGAAAACCCACGGCGTGAATTTTCTTCGTCGGTTAAAACATCAGCTGATTTACATTCATGACAGCTTCCAACTTGATAAATCAACTCTTCCAAGATTAATTATCTAGTTGTAATCATTTGATTACATATCAGAAGACTCGTGTGTCATTATTTTCTTCCCACTATTGGACGAACATGGAGTAGAAAGTGATGTTGACAGTTTGTCAACAAGACGGTTACGTGGTAGATTTTTGTTCCCAAAAAAATTTCTTTCTCTTTTTTTGGTTATTCTTTGTGTTTCACATTCATTTGTTATTTCTATATACTAAAATCAAACGCAATAAGATGTTTATCAAACCGTAATTAAGTTATATAGCACAAATATAGCAACAAATCCAACTAGCTTCTCCAGCCACACTCGAAACTTTTGAGATGAAAAATAATTTTTTAAATGTAGATATGTCGCCCCAATAAAGTCTAATTCAAATAGTCTCACAAACTAATATATATATATAAATATATATATATGAACGAAGTTCGACAGTAAAACTAAAATAAGTTTGGAATCGAGAGTCGTTGATAAAATTTGTCTCACTCAACATATTGGAGTTTGCAAGATATAGAACGAGCGCTAATTTTTAACTGCCACGGCTATACTTAAGATTTACAGTTGGCTAGAAGTTACTCCAAGACCTAAGACAAACGGTTGTCATTCGGAAAATGAATTAAAAACCTAGAAATATAAATGATCATCAGCAAAAATCTTCAACAACAAATTAAGAGTGCTAATAAGTTGAAAAGGAATAGCAAAATTAAAAGTAGTTGAATTTATATGAAAGCGGTGGCTTTTTAACTTTTTAGATTGTCATTGTACTCTTAAACATTAAATATAGCAAAAATTTATGTTTTAAATAAAAACATTTTTTAGATGCGTTTTTCTCATTTTAGCGATCTGGCCAAAATATTCTGGGAACCGTTAGAGCGCTTTATCTGAAATTTTCAGGGAATATTCTTTGCACTAAATACTGAGATAAGAGTGATGGGCTTTTACCCGCATACCCAGGTTTAATAACCTCAAGGATAGTGCATTGCTCTGTTTGCCTTATGACTTAATGCATAAGTCTTAATCTTTTCTTATGTGAAATTCCCATGCTGGCAATAGATATTTGTAGGACCAATCACTTACGAATGAACTGCCTAATCAACAGTTTATACGGTCATTTAATTGGACTCACATAGGGAGTGCCAAGCCAGCACTTTATCATACCAATTCTGTCGGTACCAAGCTCTGGGCTTAACTGGGGTTATGATTATAACCTGATACCCAACTGGAAATGAAGCTATTGGCTTTTCACTTGTTTTTTATTACGTAAAATATGAACCTATAACCTAACGTATTACATATAAAATAAAAATCAGGTCTTTTTGATCAAATTTGTACAAGAACCTTGATTTCTAAAATCTTTGAAATCCATGTTATCTAAAGCAGTAATAATTACAGAAAAAAACGGAATTTTCTACCTTTTTTCTGGACAAAATAATAAATTAAAATATATTCTTCAAAAAATTATTTACAGATTTTAACGAAATTTTAACGTTCAACCATGATCAAAATATTATGAGTCTTATACGCCATTTTAGGACACCATATTAATTGAAAAAATACCACAAGTAGTTAAAATATGGATACACCGCCGTTGGTATATTGAATATTAGGTTTATCTTTTGGTTAATAGACTTAGAAATTAAATTTAAAAAAAAAATTTCTCTGCTGGATCTAATTTTAAACTGATTTTATGCTTAAACTTATTGTAAGCGTAGTTAGTTAAATTTGTTTCGTTGTAATGATATAAGAGAATGTATTTCAATGACAACATCGGGTTTTCAAGAGAGCAAACCTCTCCGAGTTTATGAGAAAAGCGTTTGCCAATACGCTTCCGAATAAAACTGTATAATTTTGGGTGTATTCATTAACACTAAAAAAAAAAAAAAAAAATAAATAAATAAATAATAGGACTTGTGTTTAAAATAAATTTAGAAACGGTATCAAAATCATCAGAAAGCTTATCTCGTAGCATAATAAAAAACTATTGTAAAAATAAATTTTTAAACATGACACAAAATTTTACAATCGGAGCATAATTTTGTAACTAATAACAAATATATATATATATTTTTTTTTTTTTTTGGGGTATACCTGTCCTCCAATAACTAAATTTTTTGAGTATTTAGTCAAATATGCATATGCAGAAGAGGAGTCTAACAGGTATTTTGTTCTAGGATTAAGATCTTACAAGCAAATATTGACACGGGAGTAAAGGAAATCGACAAGACAAAGTTTTTGCTTTCTTTCAAAGGATTACGATAAATTACAATAAAAACCTGGTTATTTAAGTTCCAAACATTTCCTAACGTTTGACTGCTTTGCCACCATCGGGACCGAATTGTTTGGGCTTTTTACTAGTTTAAATATGTCAAGAAAACTACTTGTTGCAACAGATTCAGTCTTTTTTAACGTAACCTCTAAATCTTGCAAAATTACATTATTTTACAAAAAGAAGTTATTTAAAGATATAATTTCGAGCCAATTCAAAATGAATTATTCAATGATGTTGTCAACGTTAATGTCCATCAAAATATATAGAGGAACTGTTCATGAAGACAAAAAACATGATTCAATTGTTTATAAAAATTCCAATTTGACGATTAAACATGAAAAACGTATAATCAAACGATCAGGTAGCAGAGTATCATATTATTTACAGCTACTAAACAATTTATTCTCTCAGGCGAAATTGAACAAAATCTAGGACCTGCAACTAGAACTCTAAGAAACAACACAAACGCCAAACCAAAATGTCCAACATGTCATTCAACAGTACGACGTAGCTCCAAACGAATGGAGTGTATCAAATATTTCTCAATGACGCACTTTAAATGCGTAAAGAATCAAAAATTTACTTTTATGTTAGTGAAAGTCCCTGTCTCTTGGGTATGTCACGATAGTGTATTTTATGAACTTGGATGAGAGACTTAAATATCACAGAATTACAATCTAAAAGAGATCAACTTAGACATGCAGCTAACCAAACCCAAACAGCTGATAAATGGAAAGCGGTTAGAGCAGTTAGCAATAAAACTAAAAGCGTTATTAAACAAAAAAAAAAAATTTATTTTACAAAACAGCCTTATCATCAAAACGTCCCAAAGAAATATTGCGTGTCATCTCCAAATCTTAATCGATTAAACATCGAACCTAACAAACATTTCAGTACTATCGCAACAAAAATACCTGTTCTTGAGAACACAGCAAAGATAAAATAGATGAATTGCTAAAAAATCTAGCAAACAATAGTAAACAAAAATCGTTTACATTAAAGAAAATATCTATGTTAGAAATCGAAAATGTCTTCAAGTTCCTACGGAATGACTGCTCCACAGGTTACGGCAACATCCCTGTTAACTTAATTAAACCTGCTTCAGAATTTATATCACCAATTAGCAATATCTTAAATAACACTATCTTCAAAAATTCGATCACTGGTATTTGGAAAACTATTCGCATCTCACCTGTACGTAAAATACAAAATCAAATTGACTCTCGACCAATATCGGTACTAACCGTGCTACCAAAAATATTTGAAAAAGCTTTTCTCGCACCGTTATGTAATTATATCGAGGGACACCATATCTACAACACCAATCAAACCATTTTAAGAAAAGGAGATTCTACAGTAACTTCTTTTAAAACGAAATTATTAAAGCAATGCATAATGACGAAATAACGATTTCTGTGTTTGCAGATTACTCGAAAGCTTTTGACAGTGTACATTCTGAAACTCTGCTAAAAATTACACATTTTATACTTAACATTTAACCCTACCAAAACAAAAACGAATTTTTTCTCAAATATCAGCAAATCACAATCTAAATCAAGAAGAATAAAAACCTATCGAATGAACAAGCACATTTAGACTTCTTGGAATGACGTTTAACGAAAATCTTTCTTGGTTCAATCACACACAAAACATTCTAATCACCAGCTACTCTACCCTTAAGGCACTTAGAACTGACTAGCACCATTCTACACTCGAAAACACCTTGCATAATCGACTACGGCAGTCCTGCATATTTTTTAATCAAGCATTTTCATTGGTCGCCGCTATGCCAAAAACAATAAAAATGATGGAAAGATCTTTATACCAATCATAATTAGTCGTTCATTTTATTTACGTTATAAAGTAGCGAAATGCACATCAAAGATTTGATCGTGATTTCAGAACATGTTTTAATCAAGCATTTTCATTGGTTGTTCGACATTATACATTTTCGATTGGTCGTTTTGGTCATAAAATACATATATGTATTTTATGACTGACTGTGCTTTTATATAATTGTCTTTTTAAATTCTAGTCTTCCATTTTAAAGTTGCCACATCCTAAAATATACACAAATTAGCCAAATCTTGGCGGGTAAACAGCTAGCTTCTATAATAATACCTTTAAATGACGCAAATGTACGATTAAAGCGCTGGCTTAGCATGCGAGAGTTATGGGATCGATACCCCGGTCCTCCAAATCAACTTTTTAATTTTCTAAAGATAGTAAATTTTAACCAAACTCATGGGCCCTTCTATGACAAATAAGTTCGAAAAACTATTTGTTGGCCCCACGTAGAAATAATGGAATCCTCAAAATTTTATTTTTTAATTGCTTTCTGCAACAATTAGCCAAATCTTGGCCAGGTATAAGCAATAATATTAATCTTGGCGAGGTATAAGCATTAACATTAATCTTGGCGAGGTATAAGCATTAATATTAATCAAAACCTTAAGTTTTTTTATTTTGCATATATAAAAATTGAACTTTAAACATTAGCACTGACTCTTTATTTTTCCATGTAAATACGACTCAAAAATACTTAATAACTTAGCTTTCCATAAAAAATTTCCAATCGATCTTAACTTTTATTGACCACCATTTTCTTCTTATAAGATTATTTAACCCAAAATTTTTCTGCTGTAGTTAAATAAAAAATCTGTGAGTTTGAGACTGGTCATTATTGTTGAGATAAAAAAGAAGTCGAGGAAGAATTTGCCACTGAGGAAGTAGAGTTAACTTTCAGCGAGTGCGTTCCTTTGAAACCAGAAGACCTACTCGATTCGGATTAAGGTGCATAATCAGAAAAAAAATACTGAAAATTTGGGAAACTCATGCAAATTCATAGTTTTAACTAAATGCAAACTTTTTAAAAATAAGGTAATATTTCTTATGAAATTTTTAGGATATACTTGAATTTTTACAAAGTAGCGTAACGTTAAAATTTTTAGTACCACTGGTTGAGTATAAAAAATGATATCTTTCAAAACATATATAATGAAAATATATTAAGTGAAATTTTATGAATGAATAATGACATTTGAAAAGACTTTTTGAAAAATCACAAATAATAGAAACCGCTTGTCTTGATTTGGTGGAAGTTTTTATAGTAAAACTACAAGATCAAATAGGGGCCCAGAAGGAATTTTTATAAATAATTTAAATTTTAAAATAATTTTTATGAAATCGAGAAACGTGACCAAATGGCATTATAAAATTTCCGTAAACAAAAAAAGACAATAAAAAAATGACGAATACTTAGGTAAAAAATTTATTATAAATATTAAGTCTTTTAATATATTTCGTTTTTCAGTTGTCGTATAAATATTTATTTAATACTTTTGATGACGTAGATACCAGATTAGGTAATTTAGTGTATGTGTAGCCATGGCGAGGGATATTCGTAACTATAATCACTTTTCTCACGAAATAAACAGATATTCATAGATTCATAATTAAGCACTCTATAAAGCAAAATAAACCTCAGAAAATAATACACCAAAACTTTGGGTGGCCATATAAGCCAAACAGAAGTTTTTGTTCCGTATTTTATGTTCTTATATTCCATTTTAGTCGTCTTGAAGAGCAAGTTTAGTTGGAAAAAGCACTATTCTGTGATCCAAGCTAAAAGTGTTAGCATCAGTTTTACTTGTAAGCCAATAGGGTAGATTATCAATGGCAACAACTTAATTTACTCCTGGAAGACTAATGAAATAATTTGGTCGTTGAAAACAATTAACTCACAAAAGGATTGGTAAGTAGATAAAATCTTTATATTATAACTATACAAAAATTTAAGGGAACTTTTACGGTAATTGGAAAAAAAAAAAAAAAAAAAAAAGCGTAGAGAGAGGGTCCCTAAAATAGAATTATATTTTAGTTTGAATAAAAATTTTTTTTACCCAATTTAGACAAATCTTCCTATAAACTGTGTTCCTGGAAACTTCGTAGCTAAGTCAGGCCATTGTACAAGAAGTCGGTCAGCAAACCAAACTAAAATTTTTCCAGATAGGGACAATGACGTCACACGACATATACTCTCAATAAAAACTATTTTTGTATCCAGCAGTCCCAGTATCTAAAATGAAATCCATTTTTAGCAGACTTATAAAATAACTCACATACGCATGCATGCATACATGCATACATACATTGCATATGTACATTACGAACGTACGTTACACACGCACGTTACGCACGGACGTTACGTACAAAAACGTACACACAAATACGCACACATACGCGCGCACACACACTACACACACACACTACACACACACACATTACACACACACACATTACACACAAATATTACACCCACACACATTACACGCACACACACATTACACAAACACATTACACACATACACACACATATATACATACATTTTTAATGAAAAACCCTTAAATGAAACAAACGCACACGATTGATTTTATACCACACCTTTGTTACTTTTTTAACGGTCTTTACCAAAAATTAATAAACCAATAAACAATAAATTTATAGTAAGTGTAAGAAATTATCAAGCCAATTAGAGTTGTTAAAATACCCTTACACCCGAGTGATCATTCCAAATACATACAGACATCTACCGACCAGTCTATTTAAGCTCTTTGACATTTTGCTTTAGAAAATTTGCACTGCAAAAAAAAAAAAAAAAAAAAAAAAATATAAAAATAATAAAAATGACGATTAGGAACGAGATAAACTAACCTTATAAAGATAGGCTGCTCCACATAGCGGAATACATGTACCAGGGCCATTACATAATATCTAAACAAAACAATACAAAACCATTATAAACTTGTAATTATATTTAAAATCAGCTGGCTTTGCTTAGACTAGCATCAACATTTCATACAAAATGCTTATCTTATATTAGTGTATTTATTATTAACAGCATTGGTGACTTATAGAATTTTTATACAAATGCCAGAACTATCTTGAACAGAAGTTCTACATATTCAACTAAAATAAAAAGTTTGATACGTATGCAATTATTTTTAACAAATCATGGCATAAAAGTATTTTACTCAGAATCTTTTTAAATTGTACCTCTGATTAATTCTTTGGCACTTGAAATTTTGTCTGGTTGTAGTCATCTAGAATAGAATATTCCAAGAGAATGACGTTTCTCAAACAGGATTTCTACTTAAATCTGATTTTTATCAATTGTCTTTGCTGACGGCTCTACTGATTAAATGAACCATTGGTAAGAAATATAGTCATAAAAAGTTCTTATAAATGTACTTTCCTCTCTTTAATAATTTAATGGGGTGAAGTGTGGCTTGTACCAATAAAGAATTATATATATTTATTTATCCCAATTCAATAATCATAATGTAAGAAATTGCTTCTATGGAGGCTATAGCACTAGAAAAGTAAACCAGCATTTATACAATGATGCCTTGTTCTTTGCTGATCTCAAATAAAACTTGTATATGGAGAAGGTGAGTAAAAATGTTTTTAAGACGATCAGTTCTATTTATCATTCTAAGAAATAGCTAACACCTAAAGTCGTAATATTTTATTATTAAAGTGGGACCTGCTAAAAATGCAAGATTACAGCTCAATTTTGTCTAGTATTTCACAGAAATAATTTTTAGACAAAGAAATTACCAATATTTTATACTCAGAGTTTCATACCGCTTACACGGCATTCCTCAATGAAATAATGTAATGTAAAATCTAAAAGATTCTAAAAAATTTAATTCGTTAAAGACTATACAATGTAGTGTAAACCCACTATGGTGAGTTCTTATAAATACAAGATGAATGTGATATATAGTGATA
>JAUZNK010004748.1:0-10279 GCA_035046665.1 Euphysa ruthae | reverse complement strand
GAAAATAGACTGGGAGGCGCGACAAGGCCGGGCGAGGCCCCCACGCGAGAGTATAAAAGCCAATAGTCCCCCCCCCAAAACATAGTCTTTTAAGAAATGTAAAGAAATTTCTTTGCTTTGGCCTAACTCAAGCAATTTGGTATCCTGCACGCTTGAAATTTCATTTTGTGTATTTTATTTATATTAACGTCATTTTCTTAATCAGAGAACATAACCTGCAGGTTTTATGTTTGCTCTTTAGCTAATGCAGACATGCATAGACAAAAAATATAATGATTTAAGATAATGCTTATTCAAATAAATCGTAGCGCTGTAAACTAATCCAATATTTTTTGCGATTTATTATATATATATATATATATATATATAAATATATATATATATATTTTTTTTTACAGATTTCTTCAGCTTTTGGAAACATTATTTAAAGTTTTTTATGTTTAATTTCAATCGAGTTAATCCGATTTTTAAAGAACTTTGTTATATAAAGACGGCTTCTTTCTTGAGGATCTTATAAGACCTTTAGTCATCTATGGGGATTTAGGGTCTTTGTTTTTATCTTTTTTTCTTTAATAGGAAATTTCAAATAAAATTCTTTTAAGAACTGAAGCACACCTGTTACCAGAGTAATTGGCTGTTTTAGTAGTAATTCATTTAACATTGGTCTTGCCTTAAATAAGATCTTATAATAAAAATACGCGTTTTTTACTCCGTAAAATTAAGAACAGTAAAAATTAAAAAAAAATATTTAACCTGATATTTAGCACCAAAAATATTTTTTTTTTTATCATTTGTGGCTATAAAAATAGCCGTTTACTTAATTAAGTATCTAGTCAGCATTTGTTTTTCTTTTCTAGAACAGGTGACATTGACAATGGTACAAGAAAATATCCAGAATTCATCAACTAATTAGTTGGAGAATTCTGGATAGCTGTTTTTTGACTATAACTCTCAGTGTGAATTTTTACTTTTGCAATTCTTTTACCTGGAGAAACTTCAGATGGTGTGAACTGTTTAGTTCTCACGAAAGGAGGAATTTTAACAACTATTATTCGCTGTAAAAAAAAATCTTGCGCGTTAAATGCCTTTCAAACATAGCAATAAAACCAGGTATAAATATTTCTACAACGTTGGTGTCTTCTTTTACTAATCTATCTCATGATCAACCAAAAAAACCTTTTGAGACATAACTTATATATCCACTTTTGGTACAAAGCACTACCTTTTTTATTGTATTGAGCTTTTTTATATACTGGATGTTTTGCATTGAGCAGCAATATTTGAGAATCTTTGAATAAACTGCTCCGTGCAATCACCGATTCCTTCAACTATGTTAAGACTGCCAGAGAAACTTGGATATTTATGAGACAAAATTTGGTCAGGAGTTGGCCAGAAAATTAAAGGTTTAAGTTCAGCGGCTAACCCGACGACAACAAGAGTCGTAAATATTTTTGAAACGTTACCATCAGATATTTTAAATCGAAAGGCTAAATCTTCCAATGGAGAGTCTAAGCAAAAATACGCGTCAGCACAAGTAAAATTTCATCTTCCCATTTAACTTTTTTTGCAGTGCCAGTTTTTTTTCTCACAAAGTGGTTTGGAAGGACTGTTTTGATATTTTCTGGTTGCTGTTGGATGACCTTTAAATTATTGAATCTTTCCTGTTTTGCTCTAATTCTATTGACAATAAAATCAAAAGATGATGCTACGGGACATCCAGTACAAATTTAATAATTTTTGGGTAGGTTTTGGCATATTCCCATGACAATCGTGGAATTTGTATTCTTTTAGTTTTAATGCCTACAAGTGGTGGAGCTGGTGTAGAAATAGCCGTTCATGGTATTGCGAGATGAATTTATAGTCTTCGTAACACAGGTTTTCTTGCCACAGAAAAGTCAACTTTTTTATCATTAATTGCTATTGGTGGTGTAAAGAATTCTATAGTTGGTTTATTTGTATTTGCGTGAGAAGTTGCCCCATATTTTTCTGTAGTTGTTGGTGTTGATGGTAGTGGTGGAAGAGGCAATGGTTGTGGCATTAGAGAGGTTATCGATATTGTTAATGCAAGGGTAAATATATGAGGAACAGGAATATTTCTGATTGATTTTCATGGCACATCATAGCCAGTCAAGTAAAGTGTTGAATGAGTTAAATAAGGTGTTTGTCTTCCAAATTTAAAGTGAGTGGAGCAAAATTTGGTATATTTGCTCACGATAAGGGGGTTTTTCTTCTTTGTTTGCTTGTCTATGATTAAATGGTTTAAAAGTTTGTTCCAAGTCTTCCTATCTTTATCGGATGTTGCAGAAAAGAAACCAAGTTTTTTACCTCCGTCCCATTTTGATATGTGCTTCTTCGAAAGTATCTTTCCGGGAACCTATATCGTTACCATATCTCCAAACTGCACAGTGATCCCCTTTAACCATACTTAAATTTGTTTTATTTAAGAAAAACTCGCAGCTAGCCAGGATAACATGTCCATTTCTTATCTGCTCCCAGAAACTGGAAAAACCCATAGCACGCTAGCTTCGATTTCAAAGTTTGATCAGTAGGCATACCAGAATACTTTGCGTGCGAAAAAGTTAAACAAATATTGCGGTCGTATGAGGAAAAAAGGTCTGTTCAAATATAATCAGTTCATACGATATAAGATAATCAAAAAAAAAAAACAAAAAAAAAAAAAAAAAACATTTGTATCAACTAAAAATTTATCATATTTCGCAGCATTTTTAAAGAATTATAACAAAAAGTTTACAGCGTTTTTTATTTCTAAATATAGTCATAAAATTTAATACTAGATCACCATGTTAAATCTGCAATAAACACTACAATTCAAAAGGAAGAAAATATTTCAAATCTAATTTTCATCAACAAACTCTATTTTTACGCGAAAAAAAGGGCATAGAAGTTAACTTTTCAGAACACTAATGTTTTCGTGCCTTCTGTATCGAGTTATGCAGCAAGAGTATATTCATAGTATATTCTACGAAATGAAATGAAAATGTCATCAAAAGAGAAAGAATCAACAAAAGGTACGCAACATTTTATCGCATATAAAAGCACACTTGTCAGTCAATATATATATCGCACGAAAACTTAGTTGATAAAATAAATTTACAACATCGTTACAGCATCGTTACAACATCATTTACTACGAACATATGTAAACAAATGTCTTTTCGCTGATCCAACAATGGTATTACACATATGTAACAACTGGCATTTAAAGTAATTTCTAGAAGGCTACTAAGAAATATAGTTTGCTAGGAGTCATACGTAAATAGATCACTTCTGATATCTTCTATCTTCTAATGTGATAATTGGAAGTTTTCCTTGCAGCAGTTACAAAATTTAACAATGATATGATGACATTACAGAATTCCAAAGGGGACGGCAATGATTTTAAGGGGGAAACCCTTACATAATAAAAACAAGATAACAATTAAATAAAACTTTAAATCCGCCAGATTCTTAAAATTTTTCTTCAGTTTCAATAAGTTTATCTTTTTTTTTTTTTTTTTTGAACTTAAATGCTGACTACGTGTTTAGAATATTAGAATAGTTTTATTAGAAAATATTTGTATTAATAATGTCAGAAAAATTTAGAATATAACTAGAATAAAAATTTACAGTTTATACCCAGAGTATAAGTGTTAGTTTTATTCGCTCGAATCAGCATTATGCTTGCACCAATATTAAGACGAAAATTATATTATTTGCAGGGATGTTGCATGAAATAAGGATGGTAAAACAATTGATTTTGCTTTTTTTAGTTGCCAGTATTCGGTCGCACCACAGCACTCTACAGAGTTTTGACGGCGGTCAATCTTTGCATATGTTAAACGTCCACAACCATTGAATCCTTTTTCATTTTTCTTCATGTGGCATAAATTTGTCAACCGGTTTCTGATAAAACACCTATATGTTTTTTTAGTTTTCACACCAGAGTAGCTGCCCTTAAATGATTTGTGACACCGTCTCCCAAATATTGTTCAATGAATGCTTAAAAGCACGTTTTTTGCTTTTCATTTTTATACGACCTGCAGAAACTTTATAACTAAACCTACATATAGGTGTATTTCTACACTGGGTTTACTTGTCAGGACTTATTATTTCTTTAAAAAGTAGGCTTTATGCGATTGGCTCGTTAATTAAGCATCGTACCTTTCTCAAGTGCTAAGGTTGTAAACACACCTTCCATACACCTAAGAACATAAATTATGATCTATAGAAGGTAGAGCAGACATTTTTTTGAAGCAGTGAAAATTCTTTGTGAGATCCGTTTTCATACAAAATAATTTTTGTATGACAGGTAAAAAAATTTTATGAAACAGAATATATATAAGTGAAGAAAAAATCATTCATTGTCCGAGTTTTATTACGTAAACATGTATTAGGGAATTTCACAAATTTTTTTTGAAAAGAGCGCCATTCAATTTTTTTGATTACAGAACAAGCAGCTCAGAGCGACATTTAGTGTAACCTAATTTATTTAATAAATACTCTAGTGTAAAGGATCCCTTATTTATAAGTTATTTACAGACATATTAGGTAGAGATATGTAATTTTGACCAGCTTCCCTATATGAAATGATATACTAGATTCAAAACAAACGGTTCATAAAATGGAAGGAAGCTCTTCTAGTAAGTCTTTGAAAAACTACTCAATTAGAAGTCGTATTGAAAAGGATAAAACTTTTAATAAAATTTTAAACTGGCTGGAAAATGACTAAGGAGGATATATAGACATGACAGAGAGTTTGAATCTACTGACTCTGAATCTGGACAGAAATTGGACCCTGTTCAAGAAGAAAGTAATTTGGATGATGATCCTGCAAATATTGACTTAGATGAAAACATCATTTTTGATCATTATGCTGAGGATTGGAATAACTGCTCCCTTATCTGTGTCGGCGCGCTGAAACATCGAGAGATGGAGATGTTACTGGAATTCAAAAAAAAAATCGCAAACAAATTTACTCAATGTGAGAAATTTCGATGATCTTTTAAGTATACTGTTCCATTTAAATCTGAATGGAAAGCCGGCTAACCAGTAAAGGAAGTATTGCGTGATAAGTACAAGTTTTACAGTTTTCCATGAAGAAAGAACCTCTCGTGCCCCCATGTGGGATTACGGAATGTGAAACAACATTGTTCTAGTGGCTCACGCAAAAGCAACCTTCGTGAAAAAGCAATCAACTCTTTCTTTCTCCAGCAAAATATTTCAAGAAACCTTTCAAAGTGATGTTACAAAAGCTGAAAACATGTTTGCAAGATACCCGGTTCAACGCAATCTGCCTTAAGCGACAACTGATCACCTTGGTCCTTTATTCAAAGGTATTTTCCCTAATAACAACCTTACATCTTGTAATAGCTCAGATAAGACGAAAACTACAGCAATTGTAATTGAGGCATTTTGTTTAAAAAAAAAACCGTTTTTTTTTATGATATTTTATTTTTTTATCTATTTGCCCATGGCTTAAAAACGACCAATAAAAAACTATATTATTGTTATGAAAATCTTTAACACTATTATAATTATCCAATAGTTGACGCGCATTTGCGTCATTTAAGGCTATTAGTATAGAGAAACTTTTGTCTATATCTAGAAAATATTTCCCATTAAAGATAATGTAATATGTAATTCTGTTTGAATTGACATTTCTAAACTTGCTGAAGTGTCATGTGTAAATGTTAAATTTTTTGTAGATAAGTTTCATGCTCTTAAATAATTTGAAAATATAAACTTAGACAGACTTTGCGATGAACTTTCAAACGCTAGCAGAGCATGATGAAACCCTAGCAAAAGCATAGGAAAAGGCAAAGGCTGTTGATGGGACAGTTGATAATGATGAATTTACCATTATCGAATTGATTTCTTATAATGGCACATAGGCAGCATGGAAATACCTGGCACATCAATAAAACGATTTAAGTACCTTGCAAAAGTGTTAATAGTAATACCAACACGGTAATGCAGAGCTAGAGAGACTGTTGAGTATTGTGATTAAAAACAAACAAAAAAAAAACAACCGATCCTCATTGAAGCTAGATGGCAATTTGTCGTCAATTCTAGGAATGAAATCTATGTATACAGAAACCAGTATTTCTTGTCATAAATGGCAACCAGATGCCATACCGAGATGATTTAATCTGCTAAATGTGCAGCATCAAAGGCTATTCACAGGAGAAAAAAACAAGAACTAATTGGTTCTATTTAAAATATAAAAACTTGTTACAGGACTACGGAAGATACATCTTGTTTAGAAACTTAACATTTAGTTTAACTATAAATATTACTTATTCAAGGCACATCTTATTTCTGCTGAACTTCTTGTGTTCACTCCTAGTCAGGCCATGCGGAGCTGAGGGCCATTACTTTTTTGCTAAAGTTTTTGTTAACATCGCAATTGTACTTTCAAAATTGTTCAGCAAAGTACCCAAAACACTTAAAAAAAGCTGTTTTGAAGGTTCTAGAACCCAAATTTTTCCCCTAACCATGGTGGGCGGCAGATTTTTGGTCTAATTTGAAGTAGTATTTTGAGAGAATTTTTTCAAACACTTCTTCCTATTTACTTTACAGGAGTTGGCACGTCTATATCCAGTTCCGAGATATGAAATTCTCAAAAATTTGTCTGTACTTATACTGTAGCAATGGGAGTAGAATAAAGATCAAATATATATGACTATTGGTCTGTCGAAACGCTTAACTATAACCCGTGGTATTATAATGTATTTCTTAACGTATTTCGTAAAAATCCTATATTACTGGGACGCTGATTTCAATCCAAAAAATTTTTCATCAGAAATAAAAAAACCAAAATTGCTTTTTTAAAATCTAAATGTAGTACAAAAGGGATTGTTGTTTTCTTATGTGAAAGGACAAAAAGGCCAAACGTAGTGAACACAGGAAGTCCTATGAAGTCCGGTGGAAGTCATATCTCGACTTTGTGCAAATTTGATTTGGAAGAAAATCTTCGACAGGCTGACGTCCCGGTTTCAGCAGATTTCGAAGTGTTGCTCTGAGTCAACACTAGGCTTCTTATTTGTGGTGTTATCAAAACACGATTTACCTTCCTAGATCGATTTAATAATAATAATAATAGTCCAACGTATTTCCAACGTATTTTTGTTTTTTAAAGTAGGGCCAAGAAATTGAAAGAGACAACGGGTTTGAATCAGCTGAGACTGTTATGCGCAAATCGGAGGAAAAACCTAAATAATAAATTTCGGCAAGAATGCCGATTATCTTTTCACTTGTTTGAGGTGCTGGTGAAAACTACTTTCTGTAAGAGCTGCCTGTTGTTGTAGTTAGTAGAAATAAAAATAGCAAATGTAAAAAGTAGAAATGAATGCGCACAAAGAAAAGAAAAAAGAAGAAGAAAAAAAAATCATACTGTTCAATTATATTTTATAATGCATCGTAAATAAGAGAGATTTTAACATTTTTCATAGTCCTACATACTTATAAGAGCTTTCCGGCTTAACAAAAATTTTTTCTATCGTTGGATCGTAACTTTAATTTTGTGTTATTTAGCTCAAAAAATGATTGATATTTGGAGGAGCTGGTTTTTTAACATTAAGGTTATGAATGCTCTGAATCTTAATGTCTTCCATTACAGGTAATGCGCTATCAAGTCTTTTTATGTGCGTTATGATCTTGCATGCATGATTTTGAAAGTTTTCTAATTTTAATAGTTTGGTTTTGTGAGTTGCTTCCCACGCAATATTACCATAAGAAAGGTGACTGTGAATAAAACTAAACGACAAAAGTTTACAAGACTGAAGTTTAAGATAGGGTCTCGATTTGTGGAGAAGACCGATAGCACACGCGAGTTTAGATTCAAGGGTTTTAATGTTATTTTCCCAAGATATGCTTTCTTCAATTAATACACTCAGGAATTTAAGACAGCAATCTCGTTCGTTGGTTTTGTTATTCATCGATAAATTTGGGAGTTTTAGAGGAAGATTATCAGATTGAGTGGTCTTGTGGAATAGCGTGAGCTTAGTTTTGTCAGTATTTAAAGAAATTTTGTTGGCTTTGAACCACACGTTGAATTTTTCTAGTTCCTGATTCATGACATGAAATAGGATTTTAGGATTCTTTTTTCTAAGGAGAAGATTTGTATCGTCAGCCAACATTATTGTTGATATAGTGTTGGAGGCTTTGTACATATCATTGATGTAAATTAAAAAAAGTAGAGGACTCAGAATCGATCCTTGAGGAACATCGCATAAAATTTTTTTTAAACCTGTGTTTTTATTCAAGGAAAATTGCTTTCTGGACTTAAGATAGCTTTTAAACCAATTAAACGATTTTCTTTTTATTCCATAATAATCTAATTTGTGTAACAGGATACTATGATCAACTGTATCGAACGCCTTAGAGAGGTCAATAAAGACATCTAGTAAAAATTTGTTATCTTTGAAAGGTTTAGATATTTCATCAACAAATTCGAGGATAACATGTTGAGTAGAACAGTTTTTCGAAAACCAAACTCTTTACTATAAAGTAGGTTGTTTGAAGTAATATAAGTGTAAAGTCTGCAGTACATGGTGCGTTCAAACACTTTTTATAACATTGGAAATAAAGGAATAGGCCTGTAGTTGGAAAGCAGAAGTTGGAAAGCCGGGTCACCCTTTTCAAAAATAGGAATTATTTTTGTAGTTTTTAAGAGATCAGAAAATATTCCTTCCTTTAAAGATAAATTTAGGATGTAAAACAAGGGCCTTCAGAGACTAGTTTTAATATGCAAGATGGTGTTACTCTTTAATTCGTTATAACCCGCAGCTTTATTAGTTTTAGGAGCAGAAATTGTGTCATTAAGTTCTTGATGAGTTATCTGGTTATCAGAGAAAACTGAGCTGATTTGACCGTCAAGCAATTCTTTAAAATTGGTACTTACAGTAGGTATGTTTGAGGCTAGGTTTCGACCAACTTTGAAAAAATATTTATTAAATTCACTACATTTTTTTCGTTTGTCATAGATAGATGATCCATTATGTTTTCTTGAGATTGGAAAAGGATCATTAAGAACATTTTTTACAGCCTGTTATTTCATTGATTATTTGTCATGTTTTCTTATAATCCGACTTGTGTTTGTTTAATAGTTTTGAATAGTATATATATATATATATATTTTTTTCGATTTTTTAATAATTTTTTGGAATAATTTTTTATAAACTCTGTAGTTGTTCTGATCGTTGGACGATCAGAATTTCAGGAACTTGTTATAAAGCTTTTGTTTTCTTTTTGGTGAATTTTTATTCCGTTTGTTATCCAAGGGTTTATTATCTATTTTTCTTTGAGAGTTATTTCGGATAAAGGACATGTTTTATAAAAGATGGTTTGGGTTTTCTCGGAAAAGGACGAGAAAGCAGAGTCAGTGTTTTTGTATTTTAGGACATCATCCCACCTTGTTTCTTCAAGATCCATCTTAAAAGAGTCCAAGTTTTGTTTATTTATGCTTTTTTTTGGAGAACGTTTTTATAGGAATTGGTCTATCAAAAATTTGATGAATTATTAAAAATGAAGAAAGTTTGGCCCCAAAAATATGAAAACTGCACATTTTCGAAGCGGGAACACCTCAATTTATAATGTCTAACACAAAGTAAAGAACATAAAAGAAAAAAAATCTTTGTCCCTCACATGTACTACGAAAGTCACTTTTCAGAGCACTCTCCATTTATAACGGCTTATCTGTTTGTTGTTAACCCAGCCGACCCAAAGTAAAACTTTTTTTACGCATGTCATAAATTACAGACCTAAATTTTTTTTAGATGTTCAAAAAATTGCACATGGAAAGAGTGCTGTCACATTGATGGCACTACAACCACTATAGTGTTGTCACATTGGTTAATTGGCTTGATAGGATAAAAAATTTATTTGCAAATGAACAATATTACAAATACGAGGGCTATGTCAGTCGTTTCATACCCTAAATCTATATCACTGGATATAGGGTATAACCGTGCCCTAAAACCCTAACCATAAAGCTATACTTCCTGAAATAGCTTGCAGCAAACTCATGATATACCACCTCTTTCAAACATCGAAGATGTGAAAAGAATCAAAAATAAGCATACATATCAATCGAGACAACAGCAACTGCAAATATGGAAACCAAGACAAAGTAATCAATATATAAAGGTTTGCGAGAGAGTGAAGCCAAAGTTAAAAATGGTATAGGTAAACCAGGTTCTTTAAATAAAATGATAGCTCTTAAATGTAAATAAAACGCAGGCAATAAACCTGAAGAATTAGTAACATTTTCATTGATATT